>PVJL010016752.1:0-20098 GCA_004026885.1 Lyroderma lyra | reverse complement strand
GGAGAAAGGGGAGGGGGTAGGAGAGGAGGGGGGGAAGCTAAATATAAGGGGATGGAAAGAGGGGTCACATTAGGTGGTGAACTTATTATGCATCAAGTTGACAATGCACTGTGGAATTGTATGCCTGAAACCTATGTAATCCTTGCTAACAGATGTCACCCCAATAAGTCTAACAATAAAAATGAATTAAAAAAAAAAAATATGTGGGGCTCAGTGAAGGCACTTTAGTTCTCAGGCCTGGGGGGCCATAGGAGAAAAAGATATGCTGAGATATCAAATGTTATTTTCATTCTCATCCCACCCAATAGAGAAAAAAAGTCACAATGACACTGCATCCTCCACAAGCCAATGAACTTTATGCATTTTGCAAATATTTACTGAGTTCCTAAAAAAATGTCTCCTGTGATTCCCAAATGTGGTTTTAAGGCTGAGCTCCAGGTACACTGTGATTGCCACCAAAATCTCAAAATAATTCTCTAGATAATCTCAGTAACAAGATACTGGGTTGACCAGGAGGAAGAAGATAAAGGTAAAGGTAGCTTCAGTTCTCAGAAGTCTTTAAATAGCCAGCGTTCCAGCATATTGTAGTAGGGTGAGAACAGGGTGACATTTGGAGTTATGCAGACCTAAATACCAACTGCTGACTAGAGACTTCTGTCAACTTGCTAAACTTCTCTGAGCTTGACTATGATTATCCATAAATGGGTGATCACTCAAATTTTACAGGTTTGCTTAGAGCAAAGAGTCTTAATCTAAACATTGGGGAGATTTCTTCATTGACCTGAAATTATGTGGAAAAAATGTATCTGCATATGTATTATTTCGTGTGGATAGCTGCATCTTTAGACTTATGGGTATACCATTGTTAAGCAGTGCAATAAACTAGCATATTGTACCTTATATATCTTTAGATTTCATTTTAAAGTGTATTTTATGTATATATGGGCAATTCACCATCTATCTCTCAACTGCCAGGGGGCAAAAAAACCTTAATTTTACTTTATGTTTTCAAAAATACCATATATCTCTGAATTTCTGAGTATCAGTTAAAGATCTGGAGCGTAGCATTCCCAGAAAGCATCTGGCTTTACCTCAGGACCCAAGAGGTTATTTTCACTGTGTCTAAAATATCTTATCCAGTAAGGACTAGAGGGAAAATAAACTTTTCCATTTAATTGCTTCTTTGATTTCTATCAACTGCCCCAGCTTTGCTGCTGATGCCAAGCATAGTTAGACGAGTTGCAAGGTTTGAGATAACAGGAGAGTAGCTTCTGTGCAGCTTCCAAATGCAAAGCAAAGCATCTTTATTGATATTCTTTTTAAAGAGTTCACTGAGGTGCAGCTCACAGTTGTCAAATGGAATGGAAAACAGAAATCTCTTTGAAAAAGAGTCGGAATTCAAGGTCAGTCTCCCACAGGCCAGTATTCCCTCTACCCTCACCTTCTTGGAAATAGTAAATTGTTTATCTGTGGTTATTCACTGCCTGCTGATGGTATCACACACCTTATCACTGACTGAAGGAACATTTCACTAGCATATTTTTAAAACAACAATTTATCTTCTCTTGTCCCTTAAGCTAATTTGAACCCCAAAAGTCTCATTGGAAAAAAAAAGGTAAAAGTTGCAATGCTTTGGATTAAAGTTAAAACTTTCATGGATCTGTCATCCAAAGTTAATGAGTAGTAGATACATTTATAGTAAATACATTTTCTCTTAGATGGACCCACTATACCTACTTCAATGACAAGTTTTTCAAAAAATATTCACAGCAGCATTTAAGACAAGAGAAGAATTATTATATTATTCCTATGTGGATCACAACATGCTTCTGGTCATCTTTTCTCTACTTCTTTCAAGAAAGATAACAATGAAAAACAGAAAGGAAGAAAGGAAAGGAAGAAAGAAAAGAAAGCAAAGAATGATAATAAATGGCTAAGATCATGACATTACCATAGCACAAAATGCCTGAGCCTCAAGTACTCAAACTTTAGTTTCACCCAAATTTCTGATTCAGGAGGTCTGGGTGGGGCCTAAGAATCTGTATTTCTAACTATCTCTCAGGGGCTACAATGCTACTGGTCTGGGGACCACACTGTGACAGTCACAGGCTTAAGCCATAAAAAAGGTAAATTCATTAATCATCAGCATCAGGATTTTAAAGTATTACCTCACTGCAGATTGAGATACTTCTAAAAACACTAAAAATGCTGAATAAAACAGAGCAATAGCTATATTGTATCTATGACAAAATCAGTCAGTAGGACTGATATGACTATTAAAATAGGGGTGTACCACAAAGTATTAAGTGCCAATAGGCTTGAGATACAAACTATGTTATGGAAAAATAAATTATATTTTTCTGCACATCTATGTTTTACATTGAAAACATTGCTAAAAAGTTCATTGAGGCAGGTTAAAATCCTTAAGAGTTTATTTGATCATGTATCAATTCAAATCAGGCAGGCAGCACCAAACCAAAAGTGGTTGAGGAACATTCCACTGACAGCTAGGGCAGAAGTTTTTACAAAGACGATGTGGAAGGAGAGCAAGGAAATTATTTGATTGGCCGTTGTTTAAGCAGTTGATGTATTTGGGCAAGCCTCATTGGCTATTTGTGATTGGTTATTCTTAACTTTCATTCTCTCAGATCTAAGTGCATCAACTCAAGCTGTGGATTTGGTTTGCTTCTGTAGGCTACCAAGGCACTAGAGCCAACCCAGTCTGAGGTTCTCCTTGTTCAATCACTTTTAACATCACAGCCGTTGCATTTATTTTAGGGGGCAAGAATTTACTGTGCTTTCCTACTGATGGCTAATACAGCGATTTTCCTTTCTCTACGCCACATTTAATTAGTGTGTAAATTTTATACTTGCTTTGTCATATCTTGATCCAGGTATAAACTTTACATTTCCTATAACTTGAATATTCATGTTGTTAGACAACTCCAAGTGTCGCCGTGACAATAGAGACCAGAGTACTTATTTCCTCAAAGAATACATAAGCAGCATAATGTAACATTAAGTCAAGGCCCCAAGATAAAACAACAGCACCAGCAACAACAAAAGAGCTCCTGGTCCTGGGGCACCGAAGGGCTTTCTTCATTGTCACGCAGGACTGAGCTGAAGGGGCAGTAAACGCTTCTCCTCTAAAATGAAATGCCCTCGAGAAAGGAGAATAATCCCCAGGGCTGTTCAAATTAAAAGTAAGACAAAAAGAAGTGATTAGTGTGTCGTCCACAGTTACAATTTACTATTTTGAGTCATTTAACTTGCCTCTCCCCCAACTCTAATATTATTCCAAAGAGCCCTAAGAACACAGAGATGAGAACTAGAGGCCTAGAGTGGGGATGCATCATTTACTTAATACAAAACAAGACAAGAATGACAAAGTGACAATCCCTCCACTTTAGTGGGTATTGTTTGTGAAAACTAAAAGTCCTTGAACTTTATTCCCAACAAAACTGGTTAATTAATTTGTGAGTGGGCCCAGGAATCTATACTTATAAACGATTACGACAAGAACCAATTTGGAACACTCGGGAAGAGACGGCAATCCTGGGAAAATTCTTTCCTCTTCTGTACCTTGCTTCTTACTCTACTGCAACTGCTTTCCATTCAGGATTGCCTGTAATGATCCACTACTGATCACTAGACCTATAGCACTGAAAAGAAACGTTATACTCTATATATAAAATCCCATTCTTGTAGATATTTTGCCACTGAAAATAACTAATCATCAACTCCTTTCTATAAAATAAGACACTTAAAGACTTATGCGATTCAAGATGTTCTTTTCTCTGAACACCTTGACATCACACCAAGGTTTGACCAAGACTTTTCCAGTTTTGGCACTGAAAAACCCCACAGTCCAAGAGCCTCTTAGTTGATAATCAGGACAGTTGGTAAACCCACCAATCATTCTGTGATTGAATATCCATGTTTTGTTCCCAGGTGCCATCTAGCAGCTGAAGCAATGAAAACAGATAAACAAAAAACTTTAGTCTAGAGGGGTTTTTTTTCTTCTTTTTCAATTGAACTCTTGCTCCTATTTTGCTCATCCCTTCACATATTTTTTCCAGAACTAAAACCAAAATCAAACAAAACAAACCATCAAACAGCCAGCAAATCCACGAGTGACCCGAGGGCAAACAGAGTACTGTGTTTAACTTTCTCTCCCCAGTGTCCAGCCTAGTGCCTTCCGCTGGGAGGGTCATTCAATGAACTTTTGGTGAATGAAAGAGGTTGGAGGGCTTTAAAATATTGTTTTCCATATACAAGAAAGATGTCACTTCATCCTGTGAGTACGCTCTGACTCAGTTCTCCTCACCCCCAACCACCAATAACTTAAGATCTTACCAATCTTATGTTTCAGGTGGATGCCCTATTTGCAAACTGGACTTACATTCTCCAAATGCTTTTCATATAATAATAGTTCTCCAATTTATCTGTCAAGAAATTGTTGAAGTGCCACAGAGAGACCTGTTATCTGTTGTGAAATTTACTTTAGGGAAACAAAGAAATGTATATATTTGCATAATTAAAGATTAGGACATGCATCCCAGGCCTTTTGATATCTATCAACAAGAATATCAGAAAAGTCAGATTAAGGTCAGATGTGTTTCTCCTGATTGCTAGTGACAGCTGGGAGGCATTTAACAGCCATTTTGACAGTGACCAAAAATGTAAGATCAAACACTAAGCTGAGGACACCAAAGTGAACACTCTAGCTTTCCAGAGATCTTTCAATGAACCAACTTAGGAAGAAATTCTGACTCTTATTTGAAACATGTACCACGGAAATAAAAAAATCAGAAATCAGTAAATCTACTCTCACCACACCGTATCAACTGAAGTTATGAAGACCAGATACCCAAAGAATGAATGAGAGAGAGAGAGAGAGAAGGGAGGGAGAGAGAGGAAGTAGAGAGAAACATTTTTGGGGAGGTGCTCTTTTCCCTGAAGAAAATATAATAGGACTTGAAGAAGATACAGATCTCATTCCTATACAAAAGACAAATCACTTGGTAGCTGGCAGGTCACACTAATGTAGCTGATTTGAAAATTCCCTGTAATAATGACTCTACTCCCCAGACCTTAATCTTCACTCTGGTACCAATTACAAAAACTCCCTTACACATTGCAATCACCCATTAATAATGATGAAACACCCTTGGAAAACATCCTTTGAGACATGGCCTTTCAACATACTCCTGCAATATTCTGTTGCTCCGAACTCCAGCACTCATATTTCCTATCACTTGTGCCGGAAACATCAAGTTTGAGGCCTTTCCTGTCCCTCCCACCTATGCTCCATCACTCTGAAGCGTTTCCTTCAGGGTCCGAGCTCCTCTTGCCCTGACAAACAGACTGATGACAGGCTGGAGCATATGGCATTCACAGTCTTTTCGCCTAGGCAGTACTGTAAGATGATGAAGCCCAGTCAAGTTCTTGCAAAGAATTGAGTAGGCACTGAGGACACTTGTATTATTTCTTTCATTTCACACTCCCCTCTCTTTATGCTGACAGCTAGCTTTGACAATATGTTCCATTCTGATGTCACCCCAGGCATAGGATACCTAGGTCAAAGCTTTAACAAGAGTGATTCAACCTGAATAAAGAGAAAATACATTGGTATTCTGGGTACCAGAAATTATTGACTGGGTAACAGCCTAAGATGATAGAGCCATTTATTCTTCAGCCTCGCAAAATTATTGTACCAGTGCCTTCGACCATTAAGAGCTTTGCATTTGTTTTGTTTTATTCTGCCTTGGGTGGAAGGAGATTTTTTGTTTTGGCCTTAACACTTGATAATAAGTTTTGTGACTTCCTTGGAGGAGACTAGCATGACCCACCACAGGTGCTCCTCAGATTATTTTTAAAGTTTCCCTTACAAAATATGCCAATTGGAGATTCCCGAGGTAAACAGCAGTTCTGGTTAAAAAATCAAAAATTATCAAGTTTATATGCACTCTGCAAAAGACCTCGTACTTCACATGTTAGATATTTAAGAGTAAGTTGATGAATCTTTATTGTTACAACTATCAAATCATCATAGAATCAGAAACAACTTTTGCTGCAACACATCTGATAGGGATTATAGGCTTGTGTGAGTGGTGAATTTTTATAGATTTAGACATAAAACCTTACATGGTGTCACGCAGACTGGATTAGAAAAACAGAAAATGTCAGATCACACAAAGAAGTGACTGCTATGGGGGGAGGATGTACAGAATTTTGGAGTCTGCAACTCTACGCCTCATCATTTACCTCTACTCCTGTTCAAATTCAAGTTTATACAGTCCTGCTGGACCAAGACGGTAAGTGACGAAAGACTCTCTCCTTGACCAAACTCTAGTCAGGTTCCTGTGAGCTCTTTTGACTGGGTTCTGTCTGTTCTTGGGCAAGTCCTTAAGAGCCCAGTTTTAGCAAGATTCCTGCTGAGTTGGATTTCAGTAGGAAGCTCCACCCTCGATACCTAATCTCTCTCCCCATCCCCTGCTGCACCCCAGGTGATGTGTCATCACGTGGCCTGCCTTCAGCAAGGTCGGTTTGGCCAGAATCCCTCCTCACCCCTGAGGGGTCCTCTTAGTAATTTTCCACCCTTCATTTTGGCAATAAATTCCCATTTTTCCTCATATTCAGAGTGGAAATCAATCTCTCTCCCCTCCACAAAACCCCATGGCAGTAGTCCCTGTGCCTATTGTGACAGTCCTTAATTAAGTCTGCCTTACTATTCTTTAACAAGTGCCATGGATAATTATTTCATTAACATAAAACACTCCAAAGATATTTTAGGAAGCAATTATTATTTTGTTAACATAATGCTACATCAAACTATGAAGTTTATTCATCTGTGAAAAAAAAGAATGCTGATCCCCCTGGGTGTATTTTTGTTGTCCAAGGAGAAAATGCAATCCTACCAAGAAAACCAGACCTGAGGCAGTTGGCGGGGGGTGGGGGCGTGGGGGGGGGTGGAGGGGCAAGTGATTGGTGTGGGGACACAACATCCCCCTGCAAGGTAGCTACTGAGGAAATGCTACAAGGGCAAAGGGCAGAGCTGAGAACCTCATCTGCAGCAGAGAAGATAAAAGTCGATGATGTTAGGGATTAGAGAAGTCTGGCTTATCAGACAGATACTCTGCATGATTATTAGGACTTGGGTCACTAAGGAGCTGCTGCTTTGGAAAGCAAGGGCTGTTTCTGAAGCTCAAGTGTCATCTCTGTCACCATCTTATGTGATTAAAGACTGTGGAATTTTGAAAAGCCGTCCTAATGTTTTTACTCTCTTTCACAAATGAACCATGACAGACATACGTGGGTTGAGATAGAGAGAGATTTATAGGTATGGAGGGCTGAAGGTTAAGGATTTGGGAGGGAGGGTTTAAACAAAGTCACATAAAAAAAATAGTCGATTACATCACCATGGAGTTCACAGCTACTTTTTCATATCGTACTCCTGGCCTCAAATTAGATTTTGGGGGAAATCCTTCATTCCATTTTAAATAATATTTGGATTTCAAAAGTGAGATCCTATTTCCCGGTTGGAGTCAACTCTTGTGGATAGGCGATGCTAAAGCTCTGATTATTCAGGTTTTACAGCATTCGGTCCTCAGCTTTGTCTCCATTCTGAGTTGCTAGGGACACAATGAAAGACGTTTGTCCTGTACATGTTTCGGAGGTGTGTCTTCATTCTACCCCCTCACCAGGAAGACGTTTTAACGAGGTTTTATTAACTGGTGCTTTCCAACACCAATATTTGGATGCAAGATTGCTTCTGCCTGAGCTTCTTCCAACATTTCTCCATTTGAGCTGTTTTACAATATCTAATGTTAATTTCACTGGGTTTTCTTTTTAGGGAGGGAGGGAATGAGGGAAGCAGGAAGGAAGAAAAACAGAAAGGAAGAAAGGAAAGGAAAGAAGAAAAGGAGAATAAATGTCAGGAAATGTTCTCATATACTACAAAAGTTCCTTATAGAGTGATAATATGCATATGTAGATACAGATATATAGATATATAAATATATACACATGTATACAATATATGTATGTATAGAATATCTCTATATTTATAATATCTCTGTGTGCATGTATAAATATTTGGGCCAGAAAGTATGCAGCCATGTAATATGAAAAACACAGGCATTTATGGCTGGATTTTTTCCTGACATATTTTCTGTGTGGGTATATGTCCCATGCACAAAAGTCATGAAACATGGTGGAATCAAAATGTATTACAAAAAGAATCTTTTATATTATAAAAAAACTGTGCATTATAACTTCTAAATGGTTATTCCGCTGAATTTTTCTAAAGGCTTTTGTAAGTCCCCTATGAGCACGCCTTCCTTAGAGTAGACAGCGTACACACATATAAAACAACTGAAGAACAACAAAGTCAAGGTCAAGTTTCTATGACACAAAATTCCCAAGTGTACATAATCTAATGTCATGATGACTCTCCACTTTGTCGAAGGCATTACAGTAAGGAATTTGATTTGACTGTCCCCAGGGTCGCCCAAGTAAGAAATAGCACATATGCAGGGCACAGAGGATGGGAGAAGTATGGTGGGCACATTCTCATATACTATTGTATACAGGACCAGGATCCAGGGACGCAACAGTGAGAGACCAAGTTTGGAAATGAGAATTTATACCTATATCTGTGTTAAACATATTAAAACTAAAAATTAAGTTGAAATCATTCCATACATTTCTACCCATTTCAGAAGATGGGGTATGAGTCTGTCATTCTGGGTTTTGTGTGTAGGATTTACCATTTCTCACTGTAATTCTGTTTCTACATTTCATTGAATCTATGCCAGGGGCTCCCAAAACAGAACATGCTAGATTCTTTTTTTCCTTCATTTTAATTGTTGAACTGACAGCTAAAATAATGCTCACATTTCCAAAAACAAACGAAAGAGTCAAGTTGTCCATTCTAGCTCCGATGCAACAGTGAAAAGCAGCTGGAATCTCCACGAGGTTCAGCCAGTTCAGACCCAGTCAGAGAGGGTCATTTTCCTTTTCCACTTCTGACTGTGGAAGACATCTATGCCAGGAAAATGTGCACATAGAGACATTTTTTTTTTCTTTCTGAATTGTTAGTTGGTCTCGCAGCACATTTTGAATGTAATCTTTTTAATCCCTGCATTTGCAATTAGAGATTAAAATTCCATTCCTAGAGCCATTCGGCAGATGGCATAGCATGAGAAAAATGGAGGTAGTTTAAAATTGTATTTATACAGAACACCAGATGAATTTGCCGGGCTGTTTCTTCCTGAGTTTATACATTCTCTTGTGAAAATTGATTGTTTAAGATGTAAATTTCATTTGCGGGAATTTAGCATTTTTATAGGATTTTAAAGCATCAATTAATCCATCTCTTTTGTTCAGCACAGTTGCTTTAAATATGGAAGTAAAATCTGTATTTAAAGAAACTGCTTCTTAAGAAGATTAAGTCACCTGTGCAAGAGTCACCAGGGTCAGCTCAGAAAGGCCATATAATGGAATGGCCACTGAACCAATGCATCTATTAAGTGGAAACCTCCTCACATCTTAAACCATTTAGGCAGTTTGATTCTTAATTAAGATTTTTCTCTTTGGCTTCCTCCAAGAGCTTTTCAAAAAAATCCTTAGAGATGTTAAATGCTTATTGATATATAATGGACTCAGAAAAGTGTACAAATCATAAATATATAGCTTTAGGAAATTTTTAAAGTGAGCACACCCATGTAAACTCCCAGATAAAGAAATAAAAAATTACTCGCTCCTGCTCCTTCCCAAGTTATTCCATCTCCTGACACAACCACTGTTTAAATCCAGCACCAAAGTTTAATTTACATCTTACTGAAGTATATATAAGTAGACTCTATTTTATTATTGTTTCTCCGGTTCCTTCACACAATGTTCTGCTTGAGACTCATCCATCCTGTTGCACGTAGGGGAATTTGTTCGTTATTGTTGCTGGATGTAAGTATGTTTTATAAATATGCCACAGTGTATCCATTTTACTATTGATGAACTTTTGGGATTTTTCTAGTTTACAGTGATTACGAATAGTGGTTCTCTGATCACTTTTATACATGTCTTCTGGTGAGCACATGTATGCATTTCTGATAGGATGAGATATACTCGTGGATCGGCCACAGTTTACCCAAGTAACCATGCCCACCAGCTCTGTATGAGGGTTTCAGCCTCTCCACATCCTTGACAACACCAGACATTGTCAGTTTTTTTCACTTTGGCAATCTGGTGGGTATGTAGTGGTTTTATATTATAACTTTGTTATACTTCTCTGATGACTAATAAAATTGAGCACACTTCCATATTTACTGGTCATTTGTGAAGTGTGTATTGAAGTCATTTGGCCATTATTCAATTGATTCATTATTTTATTTATGCCAGATGCAAATCACTTGTGAGAAACATGTACTGTACTTCATTTTGATCCTGTGGCTTGTTTCTTCATTTCCTTGGGTCCTTATGAGAGTCTTAATTTTTAAAAATCAATTCAATGCCTAATGCTTTTTATGTTTTGTTTAAGAAATCTTTGCCTCTTGAGTTAATAAAGTGAACTATGCTATCTTTTAGAACCTCCATTGTTTTACCTTTCAAATTGGGTCAACAATCCAAATTTATTTTTTATGTGGTATGAATTGGGATTAAAATCATTATTTTTCATTTAGATATACTATTGACCCAGTGCCTTTTATTAAAAAGACCACCCTTACTCCTTACCCTCAATGCAATGCAATGATATCTTTTCCATAATCAATCAATCCTATATATGTGGGTCTATTTTGGGACTTCATTCTATTTATTCTTGTGTCAGTATCAACATTAGGTAGCTTTGTAAGTCTCAATATCTGATGGAAAACTTCTCCAATTTTGTACTCATTCAGTAATTCATTCCTTGGCTATTTTTGTGCTTAGAATTTCCACAAGAAAATATAACACAAGAATTTTGACTGAAATTTCATTGCCAATAGATTATTTTTGTTGAGATCCGGCATCTTTGCAATGCTCAGTCTTGCCTTTTGTTAATATGGTATGTCCCTCTACTTATTGATATCTTTAATATCTCTCAGTGAGGTTGTGCTATTTTCTGTACGAGTAAATATACCTCATTTAAAAGTTTATTCTTAATTCCTTGCTGTGTTTGGCTGTTATTAATATGCAACCAAACTATTAAATTTATAATTGCTACTTATTTTTCATTTCTAGAATTCCAATTGGATTCTTTATTATTGATTCTAATGTTTAATCTTCTAGATTTTTATCTACTTTCTTAAAAGTACTCAACCTCAGGAAACAGCCAAAAGCTGTGAGCTGTTGTTTTCTGCCTACACCATTTATAAACCAGAGAACATCTACAAGGAAAAGTGGAGGAAAAGGTTAGGCTTACCTCACCCTTTTCTACAGCATCTTAAACCCTCAAATCTTGGGTGCTTTGATTGCTTTACTATGCATTTTGTAATTTAACACATCCTTTATAATTCTTCTCCATAGGGGGTTGGTCAGATACAAGCTATTCTATCATAGTCAAAAGAAGAAGACTCCTACCTCAGAGTTAAGCAAGACTTCTAAGTTTAAAGCTGTTAAGATAAACTGTGAGAAAAATCAGAGTATCTTTGGTCATTTCTCACAATTAAAAAGAACAACAACGTAGTATTATAGATCATAATATAAGATGAAAGATGGCTACTTCTAAATTGGTAATCAACTTGCTCATTATGAATATTAGAGGGAAGAGAAAAATTATAAAATGTGGTATGCCCATTACATGAAATATTATTGAATAACAAAAAGGAATGAAATACTGAAGCATGCTTCAACAATGTATTAACCTTAAAAACATCAGGGTAAGTTAAAGACTACAGTTACAAAAGACCACATATTATTTGATTCCACTTTTTTTAAATGTCCAGAATAGGCAAATCTATAGAGACAGAAGGTGAATTTGTCATCGCCTCGGAATAAGGGGAGATACAAAAGGAGGAGGGCAATAGCCAAAGGACACAGGGGCTCTTTCTGTGGTAAGGAAAACGTTCGAAAATCACGGTGATGCCGGCACAACTTTGAATATACTAAAAACCACTGAATCATATAGTTTAAATGAGTAAATTTTATGGTATGTAAATTAAAGTTAATAAGGTGAATACCCCCAATGGAAAAAAAAAGAAGCAATATGTGTGCGTGAGGTAGGACAATTAATTTTGCAAACTCATTGTAGAAAAAGTGCTACAGGCCTCACTGCTTACTATCTCTACAGTCACCTGCAAAGCACGCCCCTTGGGAAGCTAGGCACCAATGCCAGTGCCTCGTCCTCTCTTCAAAGCAGTTTTGGAACCCTTTTTCTGGAATGACCATCAGAGCTGTCATTGTCCCCAGGACGTGAAAATTAAGTTTGCAAACTTGCCACCATGCGCTTACGTTGGCGGCACTGGATAAACAACTCAGTAAGGTGTCAATCTTGGCGAGGTTTTATATATATATATATTCATCGCTGGTACTAGGTGCTGTAAGGGCTGAAATATGTTAATCCCCACTTTTAATAAACACCATAAGATCTACAGAAAGAAGACATAGGTATATTTTTTAAAACATTAAACACCACACCAACAAATGCATATTTGTCTCACTTTTTAGATCCTAAATTTCAGTGGTTTTTAACATCTTAACATGCCTAAACATAGAATATATCTTAAAATCAAGGTATAACTTAATGCAGGTTAGTATTCTTCAAAGAACTATGAGTTATCCTTCTTTAAGAAATTAGAGTCACATAAATGTTGAGGAATGCAATGGAAAACAATCTGCATTATGCAGGTCAATCTTCATTGTGAATTCATGCAAGCAGTCCCACACTACCGAGGTCTGAAATCGTCAGAGAGGCCTTTGTCAAGATTTGTGCTCAAAGAAGTCTTTGAAGAATAAGCCATGTGCAGACTGGCAGGGAAAGAAAGCAAGACCTTTTCCGGCACTTTCATGGCATTTCTGCAGATTCCTTATCCTTGCATCCCTGTGGCTTGTACTTCTACGTCCTTGCTTTTACACATACTGGACACACACGCCTGCTACATATAACCACCCCTATAAAGAATGAGGTCCATGGCTTTTTCTTTTATAAGTCACACATATTATCACTACAAATACCGCACACAAGATGAAATGAATAGCAATAGAGCACTTTTTAAAGAAAAGAGGAGGGAATTACAATGATTCTCTGATAGTCAATTGTCTTATTCATACATGAGCAACAACAGTATTTACAGAAAATAAAATTCAGTGATTTTATGTTTTATATAATGTATTTCAGCCTCCTCAAATATTACATCACCCGTTACACAACTAACTAATCCCCACAAAACAACATAGGACCATCCCAGGCATTATTTCCTTTGACAATAAACAGAATAGCAATAATTGTTAAGAGCTCAGGCTAGATTCACAACCCAAACTCTCACTACTACCTAAAAATATTTATGCATGTTCCCTAACCTCGGAGTCCCAGTGTCCTTAAATGAAAGTGAGGAGCATAAAAATATCTAGTGGTGGGAAAATGGATTTGTTGCCCCAGATCCAAGACTATTAAACCAGAGTTGAAGTAGACTTCAGGGCAATGGTTCTTTGTAGTCTAAGAAAACTGGAGGAAGCTATAAATCTACGTTCTGCTTTCAGATAGGTTATAGATTTGCTATTATTAAATTTGGTTTCAGAGTCACGAGTGTCCAATTATTATATATATTCCCTTAAAAAGGAACACAGTATCGTTAGCGCAGCTTTAGCAAGGATGATGCTCTCAGGTCCTATCTTGTCACTAGATCTTGGGTGACCTCCTGTTAGGGACTCGGGGACATAGGAAAAGTTATACTGAGATATGCTGTCTCAGCATCCACCGCGTACAAAGATTTTGCATCCTTGACTAATTAACTCAAGGTCACAATCTAACCTACAGAGGATGTTTACGTAAGTGTCCCCCTCTCCCAGGAGCTGTTCTGTACACATAATGCATTTACAGTGCATAGCAGGGTGCCTGTCACAGAGTAAAGCATTAAACAAACCCTGGTTAGGACTACAAGGAAGGTGATGATGATGATGAAATGAACATGCAAAGATGATGTCAGCATTCTATTTTGGTGGATGATCAATGAGACCAAAGTAGGGGAGGGGAGATGCTACCTCTTACTCCTCTAAAAGCTACTGAAATGAAGAAATAGAGATTTTAATCTGTTCCTGGAGAATCTTGTTTCTCCTCATTTTGTGAGAACTTTAAAGGAAGAGAATTAAAGGCAATGTGGTAGTCCAGAAATTACATCAAGGAAAACCTTTTCCCTGAAAAATGCAGTGATGGATATCATATTGTTAGAACCTGACATTCCAAATGTGGTCTTTTTTTGTAATTCAGGGGGAATTCGTGTTCGAAGTTTAATTCAACAATGGTCCACTCAGTAGACAACCATGGAAAAATCACCCAGGAGACACGTAACATAAGATCTAAAGCCAGAGTTCCCTGATGGTGTAGTGGCTTAAGGCTTCGGCGCTGGCGCTGTTAGCGCTGCGGCCTGGGTTCGATTCCCAGTCAGGGAGCTACCCACATACCAAAAACCAAAAAAAAAAAAAAAAAAAAAAAAAAAAAAAAAAAAAAAAAAAAAAAAAAAAAGATCTAAAGCCATTTGGATAAGCCCATCCAGTGAAGCAAGAACTTTCCTGTGACGCTGAGCTCAGTACTTTCTTCTCAACTTCAGGGTGACAGAAGGAATCATATTTTATTGTCTATTAAAAAAAAAAGCCTTTGTAGCTGGGGAGAAAAGAGAAGAAACAAGAGGATAGATTTTAAAGCCAAGAAGATGTCCCTATCCATTGAAAGTTTCTAGGTTCAAAATACAGCCCCCACACACTGAATGTTGTTCTATCTTCTACCTCCACAACTTTTCACATACTCCCTCTGAAGGGATCTTAGTCTCCAGGAGTTTTTCTTACAAGCTCTCCCAAGTTTTAATTATCAGGTCACACGATAGGTCTAAACCAAGTGCAGAATCAGACTTATCGCTGTGAAGACAAGGGTGTGTGCATACAGTATCTGTTTTGTTGGCCAACTGGCAGCTCTCTTTGTTTGCACACTCCTGCAATTACTTCAGGTCACTCGGCCTACCTTAAGTAAGTATTTACTGTCAATTTTAAAAAGTGGTATAATGGCATTTAGTGATGTCATGATTACAGAAATAAAAGAGGGGGAGGTGATCCCAACCAAAGAGACCTACAGACATTGACTTTGAACTAAATTTTATGTGAAAAAAAAATTAGGAATACAACCAGCATTTCCATACATTGATTATCCAAACATTTCGTTCATTCAACAAAAGTATACTGGGGTCCTACAGTGAGGCAGATACCATACGGGTGTTAAACAAGAGACAGACAGAAAAAACAGACAAAGTCTCCAGTTCAGAGAATTTATTTTTAAGTGGGATGAAACAGACGGATAAACTGATATACCAAAAGCTATTAGCTAGTTCTAACTGCTATGAAGAAATTAGGTGACAGAATAGAAAATGACCAGGGACCTAATACAGAAGTTCTTCTTGAGGTATTACACTAAAACTTAGACCTGAATGACAAAAATTACCCAGTTATTTGGAAATCACATAAATATTAGGACAGCTAGTACAAAGGCTGTGAAACCTGAATAAATTTAGCATGTTTTAGGAACAAGAAGAAAAACAGGTTGATGTGGATAGAGAATATTCACCCAATGGAAAGGGCTGGGGAAGCAGTCAGGGACTAAATCGTGTAAGACGTGGTAGGCTCAAATAAATGTACAATATTTATTGAAGACCTAGTATGTGCCAGGCACTATTCTAAACTCTGGGGCCATATCCATGAACAAAAAAGGCAAATTCCCTGACCTCAGGGGGCTCACTTTCAAATTGTTAGAGACAATGAACAAAATTTCAAAAACACAAATGCTATGGGAAAAGAATAGCGGTACAGAAGATTTTTAGCATGTGGTGGGGAGAGGCATGCTATTAATATATGACACAGAGTGGTGTGGTAACTGAAAGATAACTGCAAAGGCTTTGCAACTCCTTGCATTGAGACATTAAATCTGATTCCCTTACCCTTGAACCTGGGCAAGCTTTGATGACTTATGTGACCAAAAGGATGTAGTATGAGTGATTTTCTGAGACCTGTGAGGCCAGGACCTAAGAATCCTTCAAGTGATTGCTCATTTCTCTTGGAGCACTCTCTCTGGGAATCCTGAGAGCACCAGGCTGGAGACAGCAGGTGTAGACCCTCTAGTTGTGGAAGGCAGCATCTAAAATGGATCTCAACGATCCCAAATTTCTAATATTTATATCATTGTCTATTTTCCTCCCCTTGAGTATGGGCTGGACCAAGTGACTCCTTGACAACAACGAGAATACCACAAACATATTGGGATGGCACTTCCAACATTAGTTTACAAAAAAAACATTGTCTCTTTGGCTTGGTTTCTCATGCTCTCTCTCTCTCCCAGATCCCTCCCTCCATAAATGTCAAGTCACTATGTGTGCTCAACCTATGGAGAGGCTCATGTAGCAAGGAAATAATAATGTCTCTGACCATCAAACCAGCAAAAACCTAAGACCTGCCCACAGCGGCATGAGTTTGGAAGCTGCTCCTTTCCTGCTAAGTCTTCAGATGACCAAACCCCAGAAAACACCTTAATTGCAGCCTTGAGAGAAAGCCTGACTCTCAGGATTAAGCTAAATTCCACCTGGATTTTCGAGCCATAGAATCTGTGAGTTAATTATGTTTGGAATTTTAAGCCCCTATGTTTTGGGCTAGTTTGTTACACAGCAACAAACAACGAGCACACTGAAAGACAATCCTAGTTGAAGCCAGCCTTCTGTTTAACCTGCCAAAGTGCTAGGCACTGGATTGAAGCTTCCCCACAAGGCCATCCCACAACTAAATACCACGATGATCTCTGTCAATGCCAACTGCAATCGATAATTCATTCAACCAGGCCCTGTCCAAATCTCTGACCCTCAGAATGGTGAGCTATAAGAAAAATGGTTGCTTTAGCCACCATTATTTTGAGATGGCTTGATATGCTGCAAGAGATCCCTTGAATAAGTGGTCAGGAATGCCTCCTTGATAAGGTGACATCTGAGCAAACATCTGAGAGAAATAAAGGACTGAGACCTGCCAATTTCAGGTAAAGGAAAGAGCTAGTATATAAATATGCATATACATATATATATCTCAAGTGGCCCTCTGCTCAAGTAGAGTAAGTGAAGAACAGAGAGGGAGTAGATGAGCTCAGAGAGAAGGCAGGACAGCAGATCACGAAGACAAGTTCAAGGACTGACGTTTAGTGTGAAGGAATTGCAGAGCTCTGAGCAGAATATTCTCTCATGAAATTCTGCCTCTTCGTCCAACTCCCTTCCCTTATGATAGCCATGTCCAAATGGTGAAAGCCAACAGCAGATTCCCTCATGGTCCCAAACACCCAACAACCACACATCATCTTCAAACGTGTCCTGGGAGAATGACTCATGTACTTTGGAGTCTGTATGTGGCCGGTGCCTTAACTCCCTTCCATCCTTCCTCTTTGCCTGCCCATATTTGCAATTCATCACCGGGGCTTTCATTTTCAGAGTGTTTACATTAACGTGAAGTTGTTAACCTAGTTGTGTTGCAGAACGTTTCAGACAGCGCCAGAGGCTACAAATAAATAACAGTTATTTCAGGTCTGCCTGGCAAACAACTGCCAAGATTCTGCTGAAACCCCAGAGACGCCGACTCCTGCCGTGCTGAACACTTCCCATGGGACTAAGAGCAGGTATTCTCAAGGAATGCTAAGCAGACACTCTCCCGGTGACACCGTCATGCCTCCCACCAACATACATCTCCTGCTTGCCACTGAGGCCAAGAGACAGACCTCTCTGCCAGAACCACTTGGAATAAACCAAAGCTAAGCTGAGCCCAGTGATTCTTTATTACCAATCTTATGTCTAATGCCTCCTCAAACTTTAGCAACTGATAAATAACCAAAACAAAACCTTACCAGAATTCTTTTTTCATTTATCTAGAGCAGTGGGTCCCAGAGTTTTCAATTAGAAAGGCCCGTCTTTAACATCTCATTAAAAACCTATATCTACCTATATGTACCTGGACCAAATACTTCATCTCTCTGTGCCTTCATTTCTATACTTGTAAAATGGAAATTAAACTACCTACATCATAGAGTTCATGAGAATTGAAATGAGAGAGTGGTGCTTAGAAAAGCAGCTGACCCATTATTAACAGTCAATAATTATTAGCTCATCATCGCTTAAAAATATTAACTATGCTTCTGTCCTCGTAATAGTTATAACTCACTTTTCGAAAGAAAATAGTCACAACCATGTTACAGTAAATTCAGAAGCAGTGAATACATGAATTTATGAGTTATTATCCCTTAGAGAATTGTATATACTTGAAACATAGGACATATAAGAGAAAGACACAGTGTTTATTGAACCAATCATGCCTCAGAAATATGTGACCATTATAAAGTTTGGGAATTTGTGGCCCAGCAGTCAGAACATTTTATTTCCTTCACCTTTATAATTTACATCAGTAGTATTAATACAATGAAAACAATAGTTCAGAATTGGGATACACTGTCCCAGAAAGAATATAATTAAAAATCACATAGTGCATTTTAAAAGCAAGATGCAGATAATCTGAATTTGGAACTCCTTAGCAAAAACTTGAAATCAAAAATAACAACATGTCCTTCTGATTTATTTTCATCTAAGTGGAAATTCAACCAATCAGAATTCCTCTTTCTTTGGCATTCTAGCTGATTAAGATTTTATAGCAGTGCTATTTCATTGAAGTACCTCAGTAGGCAAACTGGCAGTCTACTGCTTGGTCTACATGATTTTTATTGTATGCAACTCAGTCTTTTGACAAAAATATCACCTATTACAGAGACTAAGAGACATAGGAAATGGCTAAGGGTGGTCAATTTTCTCTGGTAGATTTCTGATCTCCTTACAACTAAGTAAGCTACTCATGGAAAAATAAAATTATCTCATCTGATCTAATTGTCAGCTTACATATTTTCAAATAAAAATAGAAGTTAAATACCATTTTTTAATTTAATAAACATTAACTAGGTTCTTATGTGGGAAGGAAAGCCATGGAGATAGAACTGAAAATGTCACCTAATCCACATTCACAAGTAGAGCAACAAAATTACGCTGTATACTATAAATTTGAATTATGGCAAAGCCTTAGTCACTAGGTAACAATTGCCTTTATCTTGTAGAAAAAAGAATACCTTCCAATGAACTATACAGAACAAGGTTCTAAAGAAGTAAAACATGTTGTAGGAAAAAGGGAAAGAGGAAAAGTTAATATGGTTTACTGTGGAAACGACTCATAGTTTCGTTAAGGAACCTACCTATCTTTAATAACTTTTTCTTCAGAAGTGTTTTCATGTTTGCCTTTCTTAGGGACACAAAACAGTCTCTATAGACAAGCCAAAGTGCCAACTTAAATGTGATCATAAACACTTAATTACTGAGAATTGTCTTACAAAAAAGAGAACACATTACTGCTAACCTTCCGCATTGAACCTGGAACAAAACATTGACTGTTTTCTTCTCCAAATTAGCTGGCCACACCAATCTAAAGTCCTGCGGAGGTTGGACTAGGATGCTTCACCCAGCTCTTTCCTCCAAGAAACTCTTTCCCATATGGGTTAATTATCTCTCCTCTGACCTTCCATTACTACTCACTCCATTAAATACAAATTTGAATGAAAAAAGCAGTTTTCTGCGCACACAAATGTTTGGTTTTAGCCTAATGCATTTTCCAAATAACTGGTTGTCATGGTGGCAGGCACTTTGGACAAAGTGTCTTGGAGTGAATAAAGATCATTAAACATGACTAACTGCCATCAGATATGCAGCTGCTATTTTCACACTCAGGTGAGAACCACAGTTCTCTCCTAACAGTTTTCATACACTTGCACATAGAATAGGAGAGAGGTAAAGGTGAAGAAAACGTTTCCTTTCGTCCTTCTTTCTCCGCATCAGGACTCTATTTCAAAAGCCTATTA
>PVJL010016751.1:0-20097 GCA_004026885.1 Lyroderma lyra | reverse complement strand
TGGGAGCGCCGGGCGCATTTGAAAACTAGGGCGGGCGGCAGGGGAGGTCTGCGCGTGCGTGGTGCTGTTCGCGCAGGACCCGCGGGCGGGTGAAGAGGCTTAGAAGGCAGCGACTGCGGCTGAAGTGGCGGTGCGGGCGGCAATGGGGAGCGGCGGTGGTGAGCGCGGGGTGCGGGCGAGGCGGGAGGGCCGCCCGAGACTGAGCAGGCCGGCTCGAGCCCTTCGGCCCAGGATGCGGGCGGCGGGGGTGGGGGGGTCTCGGTGGCGCCCGCCCAGTGCCCGGTTTAAATGCCAGGTGACGTCCGGATCGGCGTGAAAGCCGCGCGCGGGACCTGGCACCTTTCGAGGGGCTGAGCGTGGCGGTTAAGTTTCTCTGTCCCAGAGCAAGGGAATGAGGCCAGTGTTGTAAAATTCGTGTAATCTGTGGTAACTGGTCACTCTGGGTGTAGGTCTGGCTTCCGTAGCACGTTAACTGCTGATAGGAAGAACGGGGCATGGGGGAAGAAAAGTACTGCTGGGCGAGTCAGGTATGGGGGAGAGCAACCCCCTTCCATAAGGACAGACGGAGGAATGGGTGGGAAACCAAGTAAACTGTAGGTAAGGGGCTTCTTACCTGGGAGCTTCTCCTGTTGGGAGAGGGGACACTGGACATCAACAACCCCAGAGCTGGGAATGGCTTGGCCTTCAAGTTCAGCCTTTGCTTCCCTGCAGGGCTGACCCTCCTAGTTTGGACTTGAAAACCAGATTGTTCAAGTCCACAGATCCTATTGAACATTATCCATTTTTGTACACAAATGGAAGCAAAGATCAGCAAGGGTTCCAGGGGCCTTCACAAAGTGTGAAATGCCAGGAGAACCTCATAACTTTGGTTGCTTTTTCTCTTTCCTGGTTATCATCTGGACTCTGAATCAGAAAGTTTTCCAATAGCCAAGTTACATGATTCTCTGCTATTCATCATAAATACTTACTGAATATTTGAATGAATGATGTTATCTTCTGTAATCCTTATAATACTACTCCTTTAATCTTTGTTGGGGACTAGAAACATGGCTGGTTCCTTTTGTGGGGCAGGAGACAATAATGGTTAAATCGTCTTCAAATATAACTTTTCATATCAGTACAACTCCTTTACAACAGATCACTTAGACAATTCTGATTTTTTTTCCTTAAGTCATCCACTGTAGGTGTGCCAAGTGTTTCTGTTATCCTACAAAGCGAAGAATAAGAAGGAGACCCCGAAACCTAACAATATTGAGTCTCCCAGAAGATGTGCTCTTTCATATCCTGAAATGGCTTTCTGTTGGGGACATCCTTGCTGTTCGAGCTGTAAGTTGTCCAATGACGATAGTGTCAACCCTAGCACTGTTGGTTATACCACCAAGGCTTCACGTTCTTAAATATCAGAACAGAGCTTTGCCTACAAAAGAGAGCAGAGAAACAAGGATGATATTGTTAACAGATACTTGAGGTTGTTCTGATTGTAGGAAAGCTAAAATGTAGCACATTCATTGTAATGTTCAAAAGAGAAAGTACCCTTTTATGGCAGTGAAATTTGCATCCCTTATAAAATAACACATTACACCTGAAACTAACATAATGTATCTCAACTGTAATTGAAAAATAAATTTAAAAATATTTTTAAAGAAATAAGATAGTATTAAAAAGAATAACAGTATATTCTTGAGGACAAATCCCATGTAACATTTAGCACTGAAAGGGACTCTGCAAGTTATTTGACAGATATAACTGCAGCCTTACTTTGAGTGATTTAATCTAAGGGATTAGTGGGAAAACAACCCACTTCTCTTAACTCCCAAAGCTGCCTCCATTTTGGTGATAGTATCTATGGATGCTGAGTTTCCAATGGCAGTGGGAGTGTTAGCACTTAAAATGCTCACCTGTGCACATGGCTCCTACCCAGGGCAAAGGCTCCAGGTCCTACCTAAGATTGGTATCATGCATGCCAGTCTTTTCCGAGAGCCCCTGTTGACCTCCAGGGTCCAGCCATGTTCCCACTAGCAAGGCTCAGTCAGAGGAGCACAGATCTCTGTCATACCTATTCCTGTTAGAGTTGGTTTCCCTTATCCTTGCACATATATAGCCTTAGGGAGGTATCATCCCCTCTTTCTTGGCTTAGGTGTTATTTCCCCTTCCAGGACCTCTGTCTCCACCTTTAGAGCTGCAAAAAAACTTGTTTCTGAGCCCTTTTCTCTATTCAAATCAACTGTTACTTTGAGACACAGAGACTGGGGGCCTTTAATACTAGGGTGGGGAAGGCAACAGGAGACCGTATATCTGTCTACATCCTGTCTTTAAGAGCTCTAGGTGAGGGCTTCTGGGTGGTCCCTTGATAATCGCCCCCCAACCCCACTTTTGTTCTACAGGTGCACTCCCACCTGAAGTATCTGGTGGATAACCATGCCAGTGTGTGGGCATGTGCCAACTTCCAGGAGCTGTGGCCTTCTCCAAGGAACCTAAAGCTCTTTGAAAGGTATCTCTGCAACCTGAGAACAGCTTGGTTTTGTCTTCTCTTTAGGTCTCCCTAATATGCCAGCCTTTGTCCCAAGGCCTGACCTGGGGACAATTTTCCTCT
Organism: Lyroderma lyra; assembly: GCA_004026885.1. Taxonomy (NCBI): domain Eukaryota; kingdom Metazoa; phylum Chordata; class Mammalia; order Chiroptera; family Megadermatidae; genus Lyroderma; species Lyroderma lyra. Next base: position 17,504 of record PVJL010016751.1, on the reverse strand, counting down.
TGTTGTAGCCCCACCAATGCCTTATCCAAGCCAGGAAGCAACTGAGGACTGTCACCCTCACCCACCAAGTCACACGACTTCCAGCACAGTCATCCACACCACCAGCACAAGCCTGATTCTCATTAGTCACAGCAGTTCTTCCGAAGGGTCCCACTTGGGCTGTGACCCATTATCCATGTGACTCAAATACAGGTCACCTTCATGTGGAAACTACTCAGCTCTCTTTTCTTTTGGTTAAAATTGTGTGATTTAAATCCCATTGATTTTATTCACCAGCTGATCTCACCACCCTACTGAAGTTGGGATCAAAAGGGAGGACCAAAGGGATGTGAGCCTCAAGGCCCATGAGCCCAGTATACCATCTACTAGACCCACTGTACAAGTGTGCCTGTGGTCCCAGACAGGCTACCTGAGATGTCATCCACAAACTATATAATTCACCCATTTTAAATGTGTAATTTGATGGTTTTAATATGTTCACAGAGTTATGCAATCATCAATGCTATCTAACTTTAGAACATTCTCATTACCCCAATATAAAACCTTGTGCCCATTAGCAGTCACTTCTTATTTTACCTGCAAACTCCCAAACTCTTGGCATCCACTAATCTGCTTCCTGTCTCTGGATTTGTTTTTGTGAACATTTCATGTAAGGAATCATATAACATGTGGCCTTTTGTGACTGGCTTCTTTCACTTAGCATGTTTTCAAGGTCCATCCATGTCATAGCATGTCATGAGTAAATGAGACCTGACTATATTATCTAAAAAATTTTCCATTCATTAAACAAATATTCTAGCTTCAATTGTTATGATGGAACATAACCTTTATGGAATAAAATCGTTTTTGATGTTTTATATTCTTAATTTTCTAGGGCTGCTGAAAAGGGAAATTTTGAAGCTGCTGTGAAGCTGGGTATTGCCTACCTCTACAATGAAGGCTGTAAGTCCTTTCAGGGCTGGGGCTGGCCTCTCTCTACTTGGTATTAACCTTTTACAACAAGCAGGAACCTTTCCCAGTGTATGTAATTTAGTTGTTCTTGCTGTGTCTGGTGGTCTGCCTTACTGTCTTTTCCAGGAAGCTTGTGCCCAGAGGTGCCCTGCTAAGGGAACTGTTAATGAACTTTGATTTTGTAGGTTGGGTAAATCACCTCTTATTTTAATAAATGCTTTAATTTCAGTAGGCAAAGAATGAGCAGAGACTCAGAATGGGGCTGTTTGGGCAGCCAGTCTTCCCCCAGCTCCCTGCTCTCTGTGCAGTTAACACATGTGGGCTCTGGCTCCTCTCTGCAGTCGCAGTTCCTCTGTAGAACACTGGGGCAGCAGTCAAAGTTTGCCATATTCTGTAGGGTATCAAAACACAGCCAAGGTTCCAAGCAGGAAGCAGGTACAAGCAGGTAAAAGGAGCCCTACTACCTGAGTTTCTTCACCCTAAAGGGGCAGGTGGTCCTTGGAAGAATCCTGTGCAGCTTTCTCCCAATTCCTGCCTGTTTGCATAGCAAACCAAGGAACTAGCCTATGGTCCGTCCTCTTTCAGTTCCCAAAACAAAGATTTGGGTATAGCCACTATTTTTCTGTTTCTAAAAAATCTGGTGTCTTGCTGAGAGAGAGCCCTTGCATGTGGTCAGTTGATAAGACACTGTTGTAACTGATAGAGATGATGAGGATTCTTCCTCTAGGCTCAGGAGAGCAGCAGTCCTGCCCTCACCCTCCCATCAGGTTATGGTTCGCAGACATAATTCATATACCATACAACTCACCCATCTAAAGTATGCAACCCAGTGGTTTTTAGTATAAGTCACAAAGTTATACAGCCATCACCACTGTCTAGTTTGGGAAATTCTTGTTACCTCAAAAAGAAACATCATACCCCTTAGAAAGGAGATCAGCAATAGCTCCCAGTGAGGGGGAGGGTGGGCATATGACACCTCCAAAGAGGTGGTAGGGGGTACCTTTCCAAACTTCAAAATTCAGGCTGCTAGGAAAACCCTGGCAGGAGCACGTGATTCACAAAGAAGGAGAAGAAAAGGGAAGAGCCCTGTCCTAGAGGGCTTTCTCTCCTAAAACACCAGCAGCTTTGCACTGCAACAGGCTTAATGTTTTAGACTTTCACAAAAGACCATGGAAAACTTTCCACATTCATCTTCCAGAGACACCCTGGTTATGTTCTGTTCATCTCCACAGTGTCTGTGTCTGATGAGGCACGTGCAGAAGTGAATGGCCTAAAGGCTTCTCACTTCTTCAGTCTCGCTGAACGACTGAATGTCAGTGCTGCACCTTTCATCTGGCTCTTCATCCGCCCACCATGGTCAGTGTCTGGAAGTTGCTGCAAGGCTGTGGTTCACGAGAGCCTCAGGGCAGAGTGCCAGCTGCAAAGAGTGAGTCCTGGCTAGGGGCGCATGTAGGGCAAGCCAAGCTGGGCAGTCCAAGCCCCATAGGGTCCTGGGAGGTGAGAAAACCTTGAGAGGAGACACTGTGTACTGTGTAAATTCAGCGATCTGAGGGCAATAGAGAAACAGAAAATCAAGAGTATGGATGTGGTAGTGCCTAGAAATGATCCTGTAGGAGAGGAGGCTTCAGAGCCAGGGGTCAGGGGAATCAGATGAGAGTATGGACTGTAGGCACATTGACAGCTAGGAAGGCAGGACAAAGGTAAAGCAATTGGTTCTCTGTATAGAAGGGTGGTCAGAGGCCATGGGGCACACAGACTGGAAGGGGTGGCCATTGCATGTTCTCTCTACTAATAATCACAGTTCTTTCTCCTCTGTGTTTTTTAGACTCACAGAGCATCCATACTGCACTGCTTGGGGAGAGTGCTGAGTCTCTTTGAGGTGAGTTGAGTTGTACATCCCACTTGGACTCTGTTATTTGATGTGTCCCTGGCCTGGGTGAGCATGCAGCGTACAGCAGCTCCACATTTTTGTGCTGCTCATCTTTTCTGGCAGCTGCAAATACCAAGGACCAGGAAGTAAGTGAAAAGCAGCAGAAGGGGACATCCAAGGTTCAAGGCCAAAGTGAGCCCTGCCATGAAAGGCTGTGTGGAACTGGCCAGAGCATCTAAGTATACATTGGACCATGGCTTATTTGTTTCATTGCTCTGCTATTAGTGGGTCTCTCCTACTCCTCACACAGAACTCTATACTTGAGAAAGCTTTAACAAGCTTTATGATCAAGGAACCCCCTCTGCAGCAAACTCAGGGAAGGTGATGGCTTCTGGTGACAGCTGTGCATTGACAGTAGCAGGGAGGGGACCTGAACCTGAGGCAGGAGGTGGAAGAGCCCCAAGATAGCTTCAACATCACCATCTGGGAGTGGTTCAGTGTGGCAATCCTGCCCACAAGGTGGCCCAGGACCAAGCCAAATACAAACCTCATCCAGGAGAAAGCAGGACCTATGAGGCAGAACTTGTGAGTTTGCTTTCCACATTGGTTGTCAAATTGTATATCTTTAGAGAAGTCATTTCTACTCTAATTTAGTTAACTTATTTTATTAAAGAGTAATGCATTTGATCACTTAAGAGGTATGGAGAGATGAAGATGTTTAGTAGACTGGTTTAGCACAAAGTAGAAAATAAGAAAAGAATCATCTGTGCTTGGATATATTCCAGGATGAAGAGAAAAAGAAGCAAGCCCATGACCTATTTGAAGAGTCTGCTAATCAGGGATGTTTGACCAGCTCATACCTCCTCTGGGAAAGTGACAGAAGGACAGACGTGAGTGAACCTGGGTCTAGGGTAAGGAGAAATTAAGTTGGCTAAAGGTACACTCTCCAAATTGGCCTTTGATGAGGTTGTCAGCACACAGGGGGACTCTCATACAGCTCCTAAGCTCTTGGGAGCCATGGTTCAGTGGACTGCTCTCAGCAGTGCAACAAAATGACCACTGTCATTTGAGGTATAAAGGGCTAGGAAGAAAGCACAGCCAGGGACCCTCTGAGTTTCTCCAGAGTCAGAACTGAATAAAGTCATGGTGGCTTTCTCCCATTGACAGATGTTCGATCCTGGACGATGCCTCTACAACTTCCGAAAACTCAGGGACTATGCTGCCAAAGGCTGCTGGGAAGCACAGGTGAGGTGGGAGCTGGCCTTTCTCCTTACACCTCCTGGGCTCCTACTCAGGAGGCAGTAAAAGTGGTCCAGGAGTAGAGCCAGCTCTTAAAGGAGTTTAGCTCTGGGTTGTGTGGGGAGGAAAGCATGGAAGTGGTTCCTTCATCTCTGCCCATCTCTACCCCATCATCTCAAAGCCCATTGCCCCTAAACCAGCCAGTCAGCCTCCTAATTTCTAAGTGCTTATGGACTGTATCTGCTATCAAAATTCATACAATTCCTAAAGCTGTCCAGTAGGTACCCTTATCTCAGCAACAGAACTTGAACAGAACTTGAGTCTCCTTAGAGCAGATGGGTGTGTGGAGTGCTGTCTTGTTCTCTATTTGACCTGCTCACCAAGTCATCCAATGTCAGAACCAGGACATCAGGGATTTGTAATTGGTGTTCTCCAGATACTTTCCCCTTACAGCTGTAAAGAAGTCATGGTTCCAAGATAAAGAAAGTCAGTTAGGTAGCAGCTCAACCAAGTGGGTGGTTGAGAGTTGTCCACCCTCAAGAGCTAGGGAAGAAATCACAAAGTAGTACATGGCCCAGACTGACATGCCGCAGAACACTGTAATGTTTATGTCCAAAAAGATAGTCAGCAAATTTACAAGACATAACAATCAACAATGTGGTTCTAGGTGAAGCTCAAACTCATCATTTACAATAATAAGACCCCGCTGGAAGTCCACAGGTCTTCAGTGTCCTCTCAGAAAAGGGGAAATAAACACAACTGGTCAAAATGCAGAGCAGCAGCATTCCACTGCTGGTCAGAAGGGCACACATTTCAATGAAATTGCAGCTGATCACTTTAGAAAATTTTATATATATCTATATCTATCTATATATATGTGTGTGTATATATATAGTCTCTGTGTTTTTGAGTGGAAAGCTAGTGACTTCAGAAAATACACATTTTTGGGAATTTCCTGATGGTGTAGTAGCTTAAGGCCTTGGCGCTGGCGCTGTCGGTGCTGCGGCCTGGGTTCGATTCCCGGTCAGGGAGCTACCCACATACCAAAAAGAAAAAAAAAAAAAAGAAAGAAAATACACATTTTTAGGGATAGCTATTTTTGCTAGCAAAGATGTGATAGAAGTGTTTCTATTAGTGGATGTCAACATCAGGACCAGCTTTTCAGAAAGCACTTGGGCAGGGAGTTCCCTGGTGGTGTAGTGGCTTAAGGCTTCGGTACTGGCGCTGTCAGCGCTGCGGCCTGGGTTCATTTCCCAGCCAGGGAACTATCCACATACAAAAAAAAAACCAACAACAAAACAAAGCACTTGGGCACAAGTAGCAAAAGGCTTAGCAGAGCCATTCCTGTGGACTGACTACATGAGCAGATGAGCACAGGTACTAAAAAGCCTGCACAAAGATGTCCCACAAAATAATGAAACACATCACCAGCACCCAAAAAGGAAAAACATACTTAGAGATATTTCATGTCCTAAGGAACCACGTTATTGTTAGGTGGGCAAAGAAAAGATGTGTGTATGCTATAATCACAAATGCATATACACTATTATAAATACATAGAAAAATATGAAAGAAAATATATAGAAATGGTTGATAGTAACCATTTGAGGGCTTGGTGGATCTTATTCAAGGTGCTCGACCTATCAGTTTATTCTCACACCCTTCCAAAGCACATTCTGTGCCACTTCATGAAAAGGGAAACCGAGTCACACAGTAGTTCCCCCAATTTGCCAGTGGTCACATAGAGACCCAAGTTTTAAAGCCAAGTCATTTGAGCCCTCAGAATGTTAGTGCCATTTTGCTATACAGCTTACCCCTGCAGAATCTAGTTTTTACAATTGGAGGTGATGAGCAGAAACAAACTTAATTTTAAAAAATGTTGGCAGAAGACTTAAAGTGGCTGAGGAGCTGTACCGGATGGGAAGGAGACTGAACTTCTGTCCCTTGTTAAATATATTACTTAGTTCAAAAAGAATAATTAAAACCTTAGCCATACTAGTTCTAAAAGGCTGAGAACGAGTAAAGAGGGCAAATATGTATGTAGTTCTTTCCCTCAACAGCTTTTCACATTCAGAAATAAAACCTCAAAAGCCACTGCTTCGTGCTCATTCTGCATCTCTTTCCTTCACAGCTGTCTTTAGCCAAAGCCTGTGCAAATGGAAACCAACTTGGACTAGAAGCAAAAGCTTCCAATGAGATAGTCTGCCAGCTATTTCAGGCCTCCCCTGCTGCCAATAAGCAGGAGGTCTTTTCCATGCAGAAGGGACTCAATGACACAATGAGGTGAGGGATTCAAGCCAGAGCTCCTGATCGCAGTGACCACTGGTCTCTGGGGTAAAAGGAGCTGTCTGTCCTTTTTCACCTGAGCCACCTGTTACAGAGCACCCTGTGTTGTCAACCCTAATGGGATTACTGTGTGTTTGGGGGTGTGTGTGTGTGTGTGTGTGTTTTCTAAACCAGTAATGCCTAAGTTATCTAGGCCTTTGAAGAGAAAATGTCCCATATAATATGTATCTGCTCTCTCTGGTTTTTCTTTTTGAGCCTCAGAACAAGTTAAACCATTTTAATTGTTTTTCTAAAACGTTGGAATTCTTTTTTTTTTTTTTTATCTTTTTTTTTTCTTTCTTTGTATGTGGGTAGTTCCCTGGTTGGGAATTGAACCCAGGCCGTAGCCTTGACAGCGCCAGCACCAAAGCCTTAAGCCACTACACCACCAGGGAACTCCCAAATGTTGGAATTCTTATCCCCAGTCTCTGAAGCCAAAGAATCACACTTTCTTTATAACCCATCGTTGTGAACATGAGCTTGGTGTGAAACTCCAGGGCCATCTGAGCCAACCTGACCCAGGGAGTTACACTGTCTGGGGCATTTGCAATGTGCAAGGCAGTCTGAAACACTGTCATGGCCCACATCTTCCTGCAGGTTCATTGTCCTCTAAGGTTTAGAGATAAGATACTTGTACACTCAATCACTGAACATGTTAGTAAAATGGAAAATATGAATAATTTTTTTATGCTTTATGCAAGAGATTTCAAATAAATTTTGGATTTGTAATGGGCCAGCTCTGGCTATACTACACCAGACAATGCCCAGCAGTGTGATACAGATAGGTGAGCCTACCTGCCTCCAAAAGTTAGGAGACGTAGGACCTTCCAGCCCCCTTGGACATGGTATTTCAGCTTCGAACAGTTGTTGAATAAACCAGTGGCACAGATGACCAGCTCAGTCCCTTGGGGTAGATGGACTTTTAGACTGGGAAAGAGCACATTTATGAATGTTTGCTTTAGTATTGAGGGGTGGTGCTCTCCTTGCAGGTACATTCTAATCGACTGGCTGGTAGAAGTTGCCACCATGAAGGATTTCACAAGCCTATGCCTTCACCTGACCGTGGAATGTGTGGACCGGTACCTACGCAGAAGGCTAGTGCCCCGGTATAGGCTCCAACTGCTGGGCATCGCCTGCATGGTCATCTGTACCCGGTGAGAAGGCCCCACCCACCCACCCACCCATGGCCGGGCCCACAGGATGGCACACAGTATGTGAACTCTATCCAAATTCATGGGTCGGCTTTTCAGTGAAATAAGCCTTCAGTGTCACACCTCATTAGATGGTTTTACTTTCAGGGAGTGCCCAAGCCTCATGGTCCTTCACACACAAAGAGAGCAGAACTGACTGTTGGCATGTGGGTGGCCACTCATCCCAGCACATGGTCTCAGAACCTATAATATGGCCTTGCTTGTACAAGCTCAGGCTGGATCCTTCATCCCCTGGTCCCTGAAGATGACTTGCAAAGAGGCTGCCCTCCTCTGGGGTCTTCCATCCAAGGTCACAGAAAGATTGCTTTTATGTGTTTCTCAAGTATGTATCATTGGAGACCTGTAGTTAATGAGTGTCACATCCTCCCACCCAAATCCTAACAGATCCCACTCCAATCACATGTACAGGGCATGTCTTCACATGGCAGTCTGCACCCCTGGCAGCTCTGACTTTTCAAGCTGTACCATCTTGTATTTTACTTTAATCTGCCATCTTTTAACAAATACCTATCTGCCCGGTTTTGCCTTTGGAAGCAATGAGGATAACAATTCCCACAATACATTCTGGATTTTCTAGTTTTCCTGAATCAGACATCCTCCACATGGTCTGCCATTTTCTCTGGACAGTGCATTCCAGACCACCCATCCTCGTCTATAGGGCTTGTGGGGTGAGGAGCAGGCTCACTGCATACGTCGGGGTGACCTACACAGAGATTGATTTCTTTTGCATAATAACCTAGAGGCAGAGGGTCCAGTCTCATGTCATTGGGATGAATTTCCTGTTTCATGAGATCACAGAGGAGCTTCAGTTCCTGTCTTACACTCTGTCACACCCACCCCCCGTGACCCCTAAGGTTACCATGTCCACCTTTACAGTGAGCTCAGTCACGTGGCTACAATAAAACTGGAAGTAAGTTCTATTTGGGTAGTTGTGGAAGCAGGGTCGTCTGACTACAGGTGAAGGGAGTGTGGGCTTAAGGTCAGTGAGCAGTCATACACTATTCGGGCCCCTCTCAGCATTCCAGGTCTCCCTACCAGAGAGGGCTGAACAGATGGGGCCCTTGCCTCCTGGATCTAGATGGCGTAATTACATCTGTGCCATCAGAGACCGAGTTACTGAACCACAGATTGACCAGCAGTGAGATGATAATTGCTTTAAAAAACAATTTTTTTTTTTTAGATGTAATTCTTTTTTTTTTTTTTTTTTTTGCTTTTTGGTATGTGGGTAGCTCCCTGGCTGGGAATCGAACCCAGGCCGCAGCACTGACAGCGCCAACGCCGAAGCCTTAAGCTACAACACCATCAGGGAACTCCCCTGCTTTAAAAATTTATGGAGGTTGAGATGCCCCCACCTCCCTCTCACAGCAATACCTTAAGCTGCTCCAAGTGCAGGGCTCTCACTTCCACTCACATCTTTTCCTTTCAGCACCTTTGGTCCCCATGCATCCCATCTTCTTCCTCAAGCTGACAGCAAATGTGGGAACTGCACTTTTTAAGACAGAGCTGCCACAGGCTTGGCCCTAGTCCACCCTTGCCAGAGGAAGCGCCCTCAGCAGGCTACTGGACCAGAGTGTTCCCTGATAGCTGGTGCTGGTGGAAAGTAGAGAACAGGGTGACCACCTACCTAAGGGACAATCAAGATTCCTATGGCCAGACTCCTTGCTGTGTAAGGACCTTTAAACAACGTCCAGCTTGGTTCTGTTGGCTCACCTACCTCCTGGGTTTAAGCCTTTTATACTCTGTAGAATCTGGCATAGGCAGGGCAAATCCTCCCTCAGTTGCTAAGAGGATTGACCAATCACGTCATTCAGGGTGCTTTTTACAGAAACATCTGCATGGCTGGCAGTTCGGCTACTCCCACTGGTTTGTGATAATAATCCCTCTTCCTTTCCAGCTCCTAATGACAGGGTTGTGTAACCTTTCAGTTCCCCTCCGTGGCCACGGGCAGCTAGATTCACTTTTTGACCCCGCCTCTATCACTGATTGCCCTGCCAAGGTAAGTGGGCTCGATGCTCAGTCCCCTTCTTAACATTCCAGGTTCATTAGCAAAGAGATCCTGACAATCCGGGAAGCTGTGTGGCTCACGGACAACACGTATAAGTACGAGGACCTAGTGAGGATGATGGGAGAGATCATCTCCGCCCTGGAAGGGAAGATTCGAGTAAGTAGCCAATTGCTTTTTTCATGTAAATCAAAGTGGAGTCATGCAATAGGAGCCAAGAGCATCCATATAGTGTTGAACTTTCCTGCCCTGGGAAGTTCTCCTCGACCGAAAGGGCATCTTGTCACCACACACCTTTGTGTCTAACTTGAACCTTGGTCAGGCCAGACCCCAAGCTGAGTCAGCCTCCCTGTTGAGTGGGTGGATGAGCCCTCTCTGTCCTGAGATTCCATGTTTGCCTTCCAATTCTGTCTAGGTCCCCACTGTGGTTGATTACAAGGACATCCTGCTGACGCTAGTCCCTGTGACACCAAGAACCCAGCACCTGTGCAGCTTCCTCTGCGAGCTCTCCCTGCTGCACACCAGCCTGGCCACCTACTCCCCAGCCCATCTGGCTGCAGCTGCCCTGCTCCTGGCGAGGTTGACACATGGGCAGAGTAAGGAGTCTGCCCTTCAGGCTAACCACTCAGAGCACAGGCTGAGCCAGGGACCTGAGGGATTTCTGGAGTTGGGAGACAATGCTCAGATATAAGGGGGAATGGGGGAGAGGAAGAAGCGGGCCCACTTCTCCTAGAGAAAAACACCAGAATGGACTAAAAGCTATTCTCTAGAGGTGAGGTGAGGGATGGTTCTAGCTTAAGTATTTCCCACACTGATGACAGAGAGCAGGCTTGCTTTGTATATGGGATCCTTACAACCCTGAGCTCCAGGAAATGCCAGAACAGATCTGGGATGTAGGCATAAGTGAGCATCAGAACAGCCCCACCATTCCTGCTTTCCTCCCCAGCACAGCCCTGGAGCACTAGGCTGTGGGACCTCACTGGGTTCTCCTGTGAAGATCTCATACCGTGTGTCTTGAGCCTTCATCAAAAGTGGTAAGTCTGTAAAAGGAAATGGGTCCTCCCACCCAACCTCTGCCACAGAAGTTTATCCTCAAGTATGGGGGTGGGGCTCTCATATAGGAGGACCATCAGTCCACACAGACCTTTCCTGCAGTGAGTTGTGTGTCTCAGAGTTGACATTTAAACATTCCAGGGTCCTGTTGCTTATTTCACATGTTTTTAACATTTGATGTATGTGCAGCAGCTCCTCCCAACCCACCAAATTACACAGACAGCAGAAAGTAATAGAAACAAATGAGACTATTTCCCTGACTGGTGGGAATTTCAGTGTATGACACATTGTGGCCTAGCTCAGGAGCTTGCAAACTTTGGCCTCCAAGCATATAACTGACTGCTGCCCATTACCATTTCCAAGATTCAGAACACATCTATACTCTGAGCCCCAGACACCTCTGCCAGCTTTTCCAAGCCAGAACTGCTCTCTTCCCTGGGCCATTACTCCTTGTAGATTGTGTTTGGTACTCTTATGAAGAAGGCTCCATCATCCTAGCAGAGACCTAAGGCTAGCCCATTTCTGCTTTTCTGTCCTTGTGTCCCAGGGGCTCTCAAGGCCAACCTACTTTCTTGGCACATCTTGGGATCAGATTTCCTCAGCCTCCACTGCCTGCCCAGGGCCACTCTCCCAGCCACCTCCTGGATTACTGCAGTGGCTGCCTCTGAGCATGTCACTTCCACTTATACCTTCTGGGATAAGATCAGAACTTGCCACCTTGGCCCCAAATCTCTCTGACCAGCCCCTGTTTTGGCCCATCCACTACTTCTCTCTCCTGCCAGCCATGCTCCAGCCTTGAAATTCTGTCAGACTTTCCTGGGAGGCTGTTTTTTCCTGTGGTGCCCAGATCTTATAGCTGGTGAATGAGGAGTGCAGGTCTGACCCCACAGTTGCTCACACTAGGAGTGCAAATAGTCATTACCTGGCTACCAAGTTATTGCTAGGCTGTCCCTGTACCCCCCAGATCTTTTTTTCGAAACCAGATAAATTGTAAACATTTACAAATAACTTTTTTTTTAAGTGTGCGATTCAACAGGCTCTTAGTATATTCAGAGTTGCTCAACAATCACCACAGTCAATTTTAGACTATTTTTATCACCATCAAAAGAAACCCTGCACTTCTTACCTGTCACCCCAGAAATCCCCCCTTCCCTCCAGCCCTAGGCAAACGAACACTCATCTACTTTCAGTCTGGATTTGCTTCTTCTGGACATTTCATAGAAATGGAATCATACAACACATGGCTTTTCGTAGCCGACCTCTTCCACCTACATGTTTTCCACTGTGATGAAATTTCACCATGTGGAAGGATCACGTGTTCATTTGTGCATTGACAGATGTTAAGGATTGTTTCTACCTTTTATCTGTTATGAATCACGCTGCTATGAACATTCGTGTACAAGTTTCTTTGTGGACATGTGTTCATATTTCTCTTGGGGTTCCACCTGGGAGTGGAGTTGTTGGGTCATGGGTGACTCTAGGTTTAACTCTTTTAGGAACCACCACACTGTTTTCCACAGTAGCACCCATTTTACCTCCCATCATTGGGCTGTTCTTGAAAGTGTGTCCCCTCACTTCAGTGAGGGAGGTTAAAAACAGGAATCCCCCCCAAAAAAATAAAAATAAAAACAGGAATCTCTTGGGGTTGGGATGCCAACAATGTCTGTCCCAGAGCCCCACCTACCCTCCACTGACCCTTATGTGTCCCTCTGTTTGCAGCTTCCATGATGACGTACCCAAGGACTATAGGCAAGTCTCTCTAACTGCCGTGAAACAGCGATTTGAGGACAAACGCTATGAAGAGATCAGCAGGGAAGAGGTGCCACCCTTCTCCCTTCCCCCTGGGTGGGGTGGGGTCAGGTCTCTTCCCTCCCTCTGACCCTGGCTTCCTCTCAGGTGCTGAGCTATGGACAGGTGTGTGCAGCTCTAGGCGTCAAACAAGAGAGCCCAGAACCTGCTTCTTTCCTCAGTGCAGGGGACATTCATGCCTTTCTCAGCTCTCCCTCTGCAAGAAGAACCAAACGGTTAGTAAGGCCTGTGTCATTAAGGGTGTGATGCAGTGTTGGCTCCTGTGTGTTTGGGCCTAGGTTCCCTTGTGATCCCTGTAGCTGCCTAAGGGGCTCTGTTACCCCCTTTTACACAGGGGACTCCTAAGGCATAACAGAGAAGCAGCAAATCCTATAGGGACCGAAGCTGGGTTGAATCCAGGCTTCAGGCCCCTGGCCTGAGCTGCATTATCTCAGCCTCATCCTCCTTCCTCCAAAGTACTCTCTCTTGCTTTGAATGGTACCCTTTGAAGATGGGCTTGAGCACATGTTTAGCCCAGCTCAGGCTCTGGCCCTGCCATGCACCCATCATGTGTTACCCTGGGCCCTCTCTTTCAGTGTTGTTGGCACTCCATCTGTGACCTCAGCACCTCCCTTGGCTCCCCTTACCTCTGTCTCTCCCATGTCGATGTCCTGGCTGTACCATGTGGAATAACTTCCCCTCCCCACCTCACCCTCCTGAAGAACTTTTATTAATCCCGCAAAGTCCAGATGAGCAGGACCCTCCCTATGCTGCCAGCTGTGCCTCTGAGACTCTGAGGGCACACATTGGGTGACTGTGTCATCCCTAGCACATCACACTGGGTTAGGGCGCCTCCCAATGCTGCAGCCTGTGACTAGGTTCATGGTTCCTCCACCTCATAGGAAGCGAGAGAACAGCCTCCAGGAGGACAGAGGCAGCTTTGTCACCACACCCACTGCAGAGCTGTCCAGCCAGGAGGAGACGTTACTGGGCAGCTTCCTGGACTGGAGCCTGGACTACTGCTCTGGCTACGAGGGCGACCAGGAGAGTGAGGGCGAGAAGGAGGGTGATGGTGAGTACACAGCCATGAAGCCATCCGGGGCTGTACCAAAGCAGGATGCAAGCAGAAAGGCAGCTCTCATTGAGGGCCCCTGGCCTTACCTGCAGGAGAACATGTCTTGGTCATAGGCTCCATACCATAGCGGTGGTAGAGGGAGAGGATTTAGGCCAAATGTGTGTCCAGTTCCAGCTAGGCCTGCGTTAATGGAAGGACCTCACCAGGTCAGGGGAAGAGGAAGAGGCCCTGTCTGGAGTTCATGATAAGATCTTTGTAGAACATTGTGTGAGATCTGTTCCCCACCACCCTGTTGGGCTCTTTGCCTCATGTACTCCTCCAGAGGAGGCTGCAGGAGGCTCCATACCCATGTTCTCGGGCAGCCTTCTGCACAGAAAGCCCAATTCAAGCGGATTCTGTCAATTTTCCAATTGCTTGCTTTTGTGTCTACTCGGGGAGTTAAGTAATTAGATAACCAGTTTGTTGTCACTTCCTATAGTCCCCCAAGTCCCACTGGAGGCTTCCCCAAGCTTGAAGGTGGCACTTCACCCTCAATTTCCTAACCCAAAGGAGATTAGTACAAGGGACTGTCTAGTGGGGTCCTGGACATGTGGCTGAGAGCTGGCCCCTGGTCCACTGGAGTATTAACTGGACAAGGGGGCATCCTGATGCTCAGACTATGACCTGACCTCTCCCCCAACTTCTGCAGTGACGGCTCCCAGCGGCATCCTTGATGTCACCGTGGTGTACTTGAATCCAGAACAGCACTGCTGTCAGGAATCAAGTGACGAAGAGGCCTACCTGGAGAATGAGGGATGCCAAGACCTGCACTCCTTGGCACCAAGCACCCAGACACCTCTGGTCCCAGGGCCTGAGCCCCCTCTCTGTGGCAACAGAGAACTGGGCAAGGACATTACAACCTCAGGGTACTCCTCCGTCAGCAGCGCGAGTCCCACAAACTCTGTGGATGGTGGCCCTCCCCAGTCTACCTCAGCACTGTCCCCAGGCAGTGACTTGAACACACAGCCTTGCCACCATCACGCCAGGAAGTCATGTTTACAGTGTCGTCCTCCAAATTCCCCAGAGAGCAGTGTTTCCCAGCGACAGGTGAAGAGGAAAAACCTATCCGCCCCCAGTAAGGAGGAGGAGAAGGACACAAACTTGGGCTTCTTGAAGTTGTGAGTGTATCAGTGTTTGCACAGTGAATGTTTGCTGAGAGAGTGCTGCTGCTGCACTAGCAAGGGGTAGGCACTGGAGATGGACGATGTGTAGACCCTCCAGTGGCCTCACGCTGTGAACAGAGAGAACTTGGGGCACTAAGTGTCTTTCACCAGGGAAATCCCATTTGAGCCATCAGAACATCTAAATCAGAAAAACTCAGATCCTTCTCTTTGAAAAGTTCAGCCTCAAAGCAATCATTCAGTGTAAAGCCTACTTCTCTGTCCTCTCCTGTGTCTGTCCTGCTTTCTCTCTGGGAAGCTTGAGCCCACATCCTGATAATCCCAGCCCCACTGAACTGCATGCATCTCAGGTGACAGTTTTCAGAGTTGAGAACATGTGTGACCCAGGTGTCCTGGCATATCTCACCCCTCCCTGCATCTGTCCAGTTTGGGGTTCTAGGGAAAGCTGAGAGCTCTGAGCATACCAGTGTTCCCACACCCACCTTGGCCTGCCTGGGACATCACTCCCTTCCTCACAGCATGTCTTGGTCATAGGCTCCCTCCGTCCTGCACTCCCAGCTAATTTTAGAAGTATGTCCCTCCTCCCAGAATGATCTGTGCCCCCCAACAGATGGTGTCTATATAAACTTCTGGGCCATTTTTTTTCCTATATTTCCATCCTTCATTCTTCTAAGATGAAAACAAAAAATTAAAAATAGAAAGTATTAAATTTTTGAAAGCAAGGGATTCTTAACATTTAGACTCAACTAAAAAAAGAAAACCTGGAGTTCCCTGGTGGTGTAGTGGCTAAGGCTTCGGCGCTGTCAACGTTGCGGCCTGGGTTCGTTTCCCAGTCAGGGAACTACCCACATTTAAAAAAAAATAAAAAAGAAAGAAAGAAAAAAAAAATCTGATTCAACACCCTAAAAGCTATTTTAATACTCTTTATGCAAAAATAATTTTTCTAGAGAAGTTAGCCAGGAAAAAAAAAATTAAATGTCATTTGTAACATCTGAGGTGGCCCAGATGCAGAAGAGCAAGGTTCAGAGGACCTTCTGGGTGAAGGTGGATCTGTTGTGGGTTCCTGAAAATAATGAGACAAGAGACTCAGTTTTCTTCAATGGGGCAGCAGGCAAAACTCCTGAGGGATCTGCCCAAGACTGACTGAACTCTCTCCCTAGTTGGGTTGACCACTGACACACACACACCCTGCTGTGATATCTTTGTTTCCTCTAGAAATGTCAGGACCACTTGGCCAAGAGTATCCTCCAAATGCTCTTGAATTAGAACTATAGGGACATGGAGATAAAGACTCAGTGGTGGCTTTTCTGGGTGTGTATGTGTGGGTGTATGGATATGTATGTTCCAGTGGGAGCTGTTTTTTTTTTTTTGTTTTTTTTGTTTTTTTTGGGGGGGGGTGTTGCTACTATAATTCTCACCACTCCAGGTGGGGCATGGTTGGGTGAGGAGACCCCAGCATTGGGATTGCAGACCTCTCCTGTCGACTGTGTGCCCCTGGGCATGTGTGAAACCTCAAGTTTCCTCATCTATAAGATGGGGCAATAATACCTACCTCACAAGGATGTTGTGAGGATTAAATATGAAGATAAGTGGCAGCTGAGTGGGGTGCATATCTGAACTGCCTTATCACTTTCTACTGTCACCCAAGTCACACTGGGCACTTGTCCATGGCCCTTTATCAAAGTCCCAACTCTGGATGGACCCAGTGCTCCCTTCTCGCAGCCTGCACCTGTAGGAGAAAACCACTCCCGGGAGACCTGGGGACCTTATACCACCTGATGACAGTGTGGGGTCTCCCCAAGTCCTAATGGTCATCTCTGTGCCCCCTAAGTTGTGGTTTCTCCCTTTGTCTCCTAGTGTTGATTGAAGGCTTCCCCTCCCCTCCTACCTCACAGAGAATCTCATTGTTGGCAGGAATGGCATCAGCCTCCCTCCCTCCATTATGCCCGAACATGGGCCATTGCAGATAGAGAGACCACCCTAAGAGCAGTCCCAGGGCTGTGTGGGTCCCAGCCCCTTCCCCTTTCTCTGCCTTCCCCTCAACTTCTTTCCATGTCTGTCCCCTATGTTGCAGCTGACTGTAAAATGGACACCTCCACTTTTATTAAACAACCCCTCCCACAAGGTTTGTCAGGTCTTTCTGGCTACCCGCTGAGATCTCTGTATTCTTGTTATCTCCAATCATATTGGGCCTTGCTGCCCACATGATTCCTTCCAGCCAACATCTGTCCCCACAATCCCCCCCAGTGTGTCCCCTTAGTCACTGAAGGTCCCATCCCATGGACACACTGCTGGTACAGCTTCCCATTGCTTTGACACCAGGCTCTGCTGTCCCTCCACCTCTCTGAGCTCCAGCTCTCCTGTCATCCATCCCTCACCTGTCCCTGTCCCCACCTTGGACCATCCTGCCCAGGCCCATTGATCCATATGTCACATAACCTGAGTCACGTGGGCTTGGATATCATCACCAGTACGTCCAAAAGTGAACACTCCTTCCCCTCATCCCTGCACCCAACACAACGCTCACTTCCAGCGACTGTTCTTCTGGTAGATAAATATCTATT
Organism: Lyroderma lyra; assembly: GCA_004026885.1. Lineage (NCBI taxonomy): Eukaryota > Metazoa > Chordata > Mammalia > Chiroptera > Megadermatidae > Lyroderma > Lyroderma lyra. The sequence goes on along the minus strand of PVJL010016751.1, from coordinate 266 downwards.
GGATATTACTCTGGTAGATTCTATTGGGTCCCTCCACGTGCCTCGCAACCTGTGCTTGGGTGGCGGGGGTCAGCAAGGCAGGTCGGCCCTGCTTTCCTGCTTTAGAGTATCTTCAATAAGGACAAAGACGAAGCCAACTACTAAGCGATCGCAGATGTTACCATCTACCCTTGTTACCCAAAACAGAAGCCTGCGCGTCACAGGATGTCCCTGACCTAGCTCTGAACCACCCCCCACCCCCCACCCCATACCCCCCCACCTCCACC
>PVJL010016750.1:0-20104 GCA_004026885.1 Lyroderma lyra | reverse complement strand
GGGGCGGGACAGGCGAGGGGTCGGGGGAGGGGAGGGACAGGCGAGGGGTCGGGGGAAGGCCGGGGAGGTGATTCAGGGGCTCCCCGAAGCTGCCTCTAGAACCATGCCGTCTGAAGCTGGAGACGACTCAGGTGTCAGTGGTCCAGAGGACAACTGGTGGAGTCCAGCTGGACGGGGCAGGATGGCAGGCAGGGAGTGCAGGGAGCAGGACGCACTGAGGGGGCCCGAGGTGAGACGGGGAAACAAGCGGCCCTCGTCTTCCCGGCCAGGCCCAGGAAGGGTCAGCACCTGCTCTGCTCCAGTCACCTGACCCCCGGGGCTTCCAAGGCTGGCAGTTACCTGCCCGGGAATGGCAACCCCCTTGGTTATGGCTTTTGAATTCTCGTTTACCTTTATGGGGTCTACCTCAGTAATTAAATTGCCTTGATAATATTCACCAGGTCATCTTCTCCACTGAAGATGATAACTAGCCTCTGTGTGCTACCAGGTATTTGCTGGCATTTTCTATGAAAAAGTGGTGAGGGAAACAATCAGGACATGTAATCGCACTAACAAGGGGGCCCATGGGGAGCACTTGAAATATCCGGCAGGAGGGAAAGGGGCCTTGGTGGTAAACACAGACCCAGTCCTAACGGTCACAGACCCAGTGGGACTTGAAGCAGAGTGTGAGCCAGCTTGGAAGACAGGGCACTTCTTACCCCGGCAGGTGACAGAAACCGTGTGCGCAGTAGCCTTGCTAGAACGAGGGCCAATGACATCTCCTCCTGCTGGTGGTCATCAAACGCTTGCCGTGTGCAGAGCACTACAGCACGTCCTGCTTACTGAAACCTGAGGGGGTTAAGTCTCACACTCAGCTGTCTTGGACTGATAAAAGAATGGAGGCGCTAAGGCCTCCGGTCACGTGGCTACTGAGTAGCAAAGCTGGCACTTGACTCCCGGTTGAGAGGAGGCACGCTCCTGCAGCTGGCCCGAGCCTGACGGAGAGCAGAGAGGTTCTGGCTGCAGCGCAGCCTGATGCTGAGACCGTGCCACTGTCACAGAAAATGCCCGGGACCAAGGGCAGCCAACACGTGGCATGCGTACTGCCTGTCACTCCCTCCGTGCTTCCCCTGCTAGACCTCTCTAATGCACCGTGAGGCGCTCGCCCTGAGCACAGATGTGGCCCCACGAGCCTTCTCACCATAGCACTCCAGGCCACCACTAAGGCAATCGAACTGTCACGTGACATGACAGCTCTTTCCTATCCCGGCGTAGATGCCACATGAACACATGGGTGACAAAGCCCAGGGTTTGGAGTTGGAGGGACCGAGCTCAGAATCCGGATCCCACTCTCCAGGTGATTCCAGAGTCCCTTTATTTCTCCTGTGTCTCTCTCCACCGCCTCCCTTCCTTCCTACGTTGTGGTGCCTCAGGGTCAATATCCCTGACAACACCCAGTGTTCTCTCAGAAGCCCTGGCACTTGTGCCTGCTGTTACCCAGACACCCTCTGTCCAGGCTCTGAACGATCTGGACCCCCGTCTTCCCTTCCTCCAGGGCGCCCCGTCCCACCCTCCATCAGAACCTCCACACTCCCGGAGCCTCGCAGCTAGGAAGCTGGGAAGCAAGCAAAGGCAGTCAGCTCACCTACGCTCCGCGCCAAGAGGATGACTAACCGGGGGGATGTAGCAAGCGTTTGCTGAGAGTCTGCCCTGTGGCTGGTCCTGTGCTGGGGTTGGGGAGGGGTATGATAGGCCAGACGATGTCAGTCTTTAGTCACAAAGTAAGACAGGAACACAAGTGATGAGGTCACGCATGTCACAAGGAAGTGATGACTTCAGATTAAGGCTGGGGAGGGGCGTGACGTCTGGGTGGCGGGGTGGGGGCGGCGGAGCTCAGTAAAAGCCTATGGAACACGACTGGAGCTGGGCCTTCAAGGACCGTGGGAATCAGGCGTATGGAGATGTGGGGGGTGTGGGCAGGCATTTCGGACCAAGTGGGCAGTGTGGGCATCACCCTGGAGGGGGGCCTGGAACGTGTGTATCCAGACCCCAGCGGGCAGTTCTAGTGTGTGAGCAAGATGCTTCTGCTTGGAAGTAGGGAGAGAAAGGGGGTTCCTTAAGTCCCAGCCCTCAGGTTCCTACAGCCCAAGTCCTCCTACAAGTGCTTTTCCTCCCTCTTCCCATGATGTCCCCCACCCCCGTTCCAATCCCTCCCTCACAGGAGGAAGGGGCCAGGTATGCTCCTGTCCTTCTCCAGGTTTACTTGAGGGCTCCCAGCAACCCAGCCCCAACCTGACTCTCCAAATCTGCAGGTGTCAGATCTGTTGGAGCCCAGGTGGCAAACCTGGAGGCCCTCTATGGGGCCTCATAGCAGCACCCCGATCTTTCCCAATGGCTCCTTTCCCTTCCCTGAAGTTGACACCCCCAATTACTTGGTTTCGATAACTATAATAATAGTCCTCCCTCTGAATAACTTACCCTCTATTTATGCCTAATTACCATGGGGCACGATAATGATATGCACGTACTAAATGTGTCAGGTTAATGTTTAAAGTTTTGCTTCATTACGAGACCACACTTGATCCAGATACGATCAACCTCACTGGGCCTCGGTCCCATGCACATAAAAGGAGTATGGGTTAGATTAGTGCGTCCTCACCCAGCGGGTGCTCCAAACCGTTGGTCAGCTGTTAAGAAATATAGAACCCTAACCCCTGCCCCCCAAATTCTGATCTACTAAATCTGGCATTGGGCTCCCAGATCTGCATTTTTAATTTTAATTTCCCAGGTGTTTCTATTGCATCCAGTTCAAGGACTGATATTTGGGAAACTTGGGAATAGGTCATCTCTAGGACCCTTTCCAAAACTCGTTTATTCCTTTATTGATTCATTCACTGCAGAGGGGACAGTAGCAGACAAGAGGCTGGAGAGAGGCAGGGCATACATGTGACAGAGGTGACAAGATCAGATGTTGTTTCAGGAACATTCTTACGCAGCGTGGAAGCTGGGTTGGAGGGGCAGGAGACCTCGGAAGCAGTGATGGTTGTCATCTGCCTGAACCAGTGACGGTGACCTGGATTCTCGGAGTGGTGGCAGGGAGGGTGGAAAGTGGACAGATTTGTGTGGCACTCAGGAGGTGGAATGGTCAGGACGGAAGGCTCTTTCTTTTGCGTCTGGGATTTAGTGGGTTGCTGTTTGGTCCAGCAGCCTCCGTTCCTTCCTGAGCTGGAGAGCCCCTTACTGTGTGGTTCCGGGTCAGCTCAGGGCGGGCCAGACGCTCCGCATCGACTCAAGACCTGGTGACTCAGAGAAGCTAGGACAGCAGAGCATCCATTCTAGAAGCAGCACAAGGGCTGTGTTTTGCTGTGTATAATGCGCTCCTGGGTATAATGCACACCCACATTTTTGGCCCAGACCTTCAGGGAAAGAAATCTTTCATTTTAATATTTTAATTCAAAATTGTATTTGTTTATATTTGTGTACTTGCTTTTTTTGTATTATAAAGGAAGTTTAGCATTTATTTTTTAACATATTAGGGCACAAGAAATTTTATGTAACAGACAATTACAAAACACAGGAACAGATACTAGGTACAAGCAATTTTATGTATAAATTTCTTTTATAAAAAGAAGCCCCGATTATCATATTCCAGGGTATTATTTTGCATAGGGACATCGTTATTGATTTCTAGAGTTACACTTTTAATTCGTAGGCATAAATAAAAGCATTAAAAACATGTATAAGGAGACAGAATTAGCACCACCCATGTATAATGCGCATCCTTATTCTTCCCTCCAAGTTTGGGCAAGAACATGCTCACTGCACACGGCAAAACATGGGAGCTTTGCAGAAGCAGGCACCAGGGTTCCAGGGGGACGCCGGTGTCTGATGCCAGCAGGGGTGGCCGTGCCATCCGGCGCCATGACTGAGCGCTCAGTGGGCTGCTGTGCGGGCGGGGTTTCCGTGGGAGACCTAGCAGCGGCGGGCTCTTTTGTTCCTGCCTGTTTTGTAAGCCCGGTTCCCTCAGCTCCCCGTGATTCTGCGAGCTGCTACCACACTGTCAGAGCATTCCTTGTCTGCTCAAACTGCCTGCATTCTTTGCTTCTTACCTCCACGATTCCTGACCCAGGTAGCGCACAGGGGAGAACTTCCTGACTCTGATGTGTGGAATACACAGACAAGAAATGCAAGGAAGCTCTCATGTCCCCCTTGCCCTGGAAAGCTACACGGCAAATGCTCACTGTGCCTCTATGTGCCTGGCTGGGACCTGGGACAGTTCTGCCTCCAGGCTGGGGGGACGGGCCGGATGACCTCCAGAGAGCCCTGATGGCCTGGGAAACTGGAAGTCTGGTGCACGTGCCTGCTTGACCACAGATGTTCCCTGTCATCAGCCACTCAGTGCATCTGTTTGCTGTGCTGCTTGTTTAAAGAGGCGTTTGCTAACAGAAAACGAAAAGAGCGCTCTGCCTCACTCACAGCCAGCGTGAAAGGCACTCAGCCACACCTGGTCGGGGTACAAAAGGCAGCACAGGGCTGCAGTGGCCTTGGTTTGGTGCACCCTGTGGAGGTCATCTTGCTCTTTCTTCTGCCACGTGCACGAGCAAGGCTGCCCTCCCCACCTCAGAGCAGCCCAGGGTCACCTGCGTTACAGTTTGGAGCTAACACTTCCTCATCCATGATCCTCAGTGCAGCCATAGAGAAAGGTATTCTTAGTCCCAATGTAAAGGTGGGGACTCTGAGGCTCAGAGAAATGAAACGATTTAACCAAGGTCACACAACTGGTAGGTGACAGAAGCAGGACACCAGTCCCAGTCCTGTGACAGGTCAGGAGAGGTGTGGCCTCTCCCGTGGCTGACCCGGTTCCTGGACCACATAGAGGTGCTGAGCTGGAAGGCACCAAGTCCCCTTGGACAGAATGGTGTAAGGGTAGATGAGGAGGAATGCTGGGGTTTCAGCCATATCTGTACCGTTTTATCACTTTGAAAGCCAACAGGGCAAAATGTTAGGATTGCTGGTTGTTGTAACATCCCCCTCTGAAGTTTGCAGGAGGCTGGGGGACAGCCCAGGTCCACACGACAGTGCAGGTTTAAGGACTCGGTGGGGAGAGAGGCAGGCCCTGCCTACTTACAGGCTCTGCTTCCGGCCTGCGCCTGTGCAGACGGGGCACTGGTCCGGCGCTGGGTGTTGGTAGAATCTGGAATGTCACCAATTCTTGGGGCCTCAGTTCCCTCTGCTAGGACGATGAGGGTGGGGATTAGATGCATGCTAAGGTCCTCTCCACCTCTAATGGTCTGTAATTGTGTAGGTCATGGGAGGAAATGCAGATTTAATCTCTGTGGCCCAGCGTGGCTTGACTCCAGCCGAGATGGACTGACTACCGGCCACGTCCTGCCTTCTACGCTCTGGGAAGTGTTTTCTGCCATGACCAGCCCAGGTGAGGTCTTCCTGGTGCATCCCGGCGCCTGTTTAAGCCCCAGGTGCTGCGGTGTGTGGTACACTCGCTTCCGGGAGGCCTCCACGCTGGACTGGCAGCACGTGTGAGCAAGGGCCTTGTTTTCTTTTTCTCTTGGACCCGGGAATGTGCCATAGAGCCTGGCAAAGGAGGACAGTCAGGAACTCCTGAAGAAGAAAGACAAGTGAGGAGAGAGGATGGAAAGGGGAGAGAAAGAGATTGCTCTGCAGCCCGAAGGACCCCGGGCAAAGGACAGCAGCAGAGTAGCCCTCGTCACCACCCCAACCCCCACCCGCAAAAGAAAAGGTGAGCTGGAACCCTGGAGGCCCCCTTTAGAAATTTCCATTTCAGGTCGACTCCAAGCAGGCTTCCCCCCACCACTCCGGAAGAGTCCAGCAACAAAACTGACCCCAGGGGTTCCACCAGCAGGGGTCAGAACGCGAACCCCGGACCTCTCTTCCTTTAGCGACTACCTGGCCGGGGATGCCTCCGTGCTCCCAGCCCTTTTTCTCTGACAAGCTGGCGAGATGAGAACACTTATCAGGGCAGCCCTGTAAATACAGGGTATTACTTTGGGGGTCAAGGGGGAGAGCGGTGGGTAATCAACCGCTCAGTTGCCGTCTTGGTTCTGACTTTCCTCCAAGCCAGGGATGGCGCCACTTCCCAGCCCCTAGCCGCTTCCGTGAACTCCCCCACGCGGAGCCCGCACACCGGCTCAGGGGGCGGGGTGGGGCGGGGCGGGGCCTGTCCCGGGGGCGGGGCCCGTGGCCGGGGGGCCCGGGGGGCGGGGGCGGGGCCCGTGGCCAGGGCGGGGCCCGTGGCCAGGGTGACTCCGCCCCTTCCCTCCCGCACTCTGGGCGCACACGCGCTGAGAAGCTGTCCAAGCTCAGAGCCGGAGTCCGCAGCTCCCGCGCGCACCGCGCTGCCTCGGCCCGTAGTCCCTGCGCCACACGCCCGCCCCGCACCCGGCCCGGCCCCGCCCCGCCCCGCCCCGGCCGGTCCACTACTCCCCGCGGGCCCCAGGCGGCCGAGCGGCTTCCCGCCGGGGCTCTGAACGGCGCGGCGGGGCCGGGAGCCAGGGACCGGCCGAGGAGAGCGGCGGCCGCGCGTGGATGCGGCGCGAGCCCGAAGCCTCCAGCAGCCGGCGCCGTCTCTGCCCCCAGACGACCTATGGCTTGAAGGTAAGAACCAGCGGCCTGGAGCGACAGGCGGCCGCGGACCAAGGCAGGTCGCAGGGGAGAGGAGGAGGGAACTCAGAGGGCGGCGCGGCCGGGACGAGAAGTTTGGCCATTCCGGCGCCGTCCGCCCGGGACCGCTCCGCCTGCGGTCGCGCTCTCCACGGACTCTCCGTCGGGCCGCTTGCCCGCGGGGCGACCGGAACCCAGCGGCTGCCATGCCCTCTCCTTCCCTCTTGGCATCCTTCGCAGCGGCGGGGCGGGAATCCTCGCTTCGGGCACGAGCGGGAGGGGCCGGGCCGCCTCCCCGCGCAGAGCCGAAAGCGAGCCTCTCCGAGCGGCAGCTTCAGCAGCGGTCGCCTCTCGGCGGTCTCGGGAGGGTACTTTCCGCCGGGTTCCTGAGCCCGGGGTCCAGGGCTCGCAGCCAGAGGTTTCCGCCCGCCCCGAGGGAGAAGGGTTGGTTTTTTGTTTGTTTGTTTGTTTGTTTGTTTAGCAACTTTGCATTTGTGCGACCTGAGACTTTTCGGTTTCTAAGGACAGAAGCCAAGGCTCGGGGAGAAGCTGCTTCTCCGGCGTTTCTCTCCCGCCGGCTAATGTGCCGCTGTCCGTGGTCCTGAATCTCCCTTCCCCTTCGCCATCTCTCCGTTTGCGATCCAGTCCAGGGGGAGGCTGGGGTTTCAGAGCCGTCTGGACTTGACAGTGGGGTTAATGGTGGGGGCAACAGCGGAGGGTGACTGTCCGTCTCCAGAATGGACCAGGAGCCCCGGTAGGGCGGTATGCGGTGACAAGCGGCAGCTCTAAGCTCCAGACGGAGCGTGTGTCCCCATCCTTGTCAGCAGTGGGGAGCCTGTGAGCGGTTCCTCTTGAAGAGCAGAGGTAAGAAGGTGTGTATGTGTGTGTGTGTGTGTGTGTGTACACAACAGGCTTCGCAGTGGATACAAATCCCAACACTGTGGCTCCGTAGGGACAGGTCCTTGCTCTCAGCCGCAGGGACGCTGCCCGAGTGAGTCACTGTTGTCCTACCTGGCACACCATTACTTTTTGTGCTGGGAGCCCCTGAGGTTGGTGAGGTGCAGGGCCTGTTGTGCATCCTTTCCAGTTTCTTCTGCAGATCCAATCGCTTCTGGAGTTTGGCCAGGCTACAGACCTTTCAAGCTAAAACTTGCCTCTCTCCAGGAACTAGATTTTCAGCGAATTTTTTTTCTCCTTTGGATGCAAATACCCTGCTTATCCCTGATTCATCTTGCAGCATTAGACCACTTGAAAAAGAAATGATTCTTCTCATCTCTCCCCCTGTTGCTGTAGTTTGATGAGGGTGGGCAGAGAGAGAGAGAAAGAGAGGCCATGGTAACTGTGACCATTTTGCACGAGGATCAGTGAGACGGTTTGCTGGGCCCCGGCTTCCTGCCTTTGACTTCCCTGCTGAGTGTTACATGTGATGGGCTGCTGCTGGGGTTGAGCGCTGTCTCTGATACCAGACGTCTGACAGGGAAGAGGTTTGAGGGCTTGGCTGACGACAGCCCAGTGAGGGCCACGGCAGCCCAGCCTTGTCCTCCTGAAGAACGTTCCTAGTTGCTTCTACCTCCCCTGCACAGCCTGGGGTGAAAGGTACCTGAGATGTGGGGGATTTGGAGTCGTTACAGGGGTCTAGGGCAGTGTTTCTCCAAGGTTGTTTTTGTTTGTTTGTTTGTTTGTTTTAGTAAATCCCCTGCATCTGAATCACCTGGGAATCTGGTTAAAATGCATATTTTTGCCCTGAAGAACTGTTGAATCAGAATCTCAAGCTAAGGCCCAGGAGCGTATATTTTAACTGTATTTCTGAGTGAGTCATATGTACACCGGGTTAAGCAGTCACCTCTCATAAAAGTCCAGACTCCTTTGACTGTTATGGAAGGAGCATGACTAAGGTCTTTGATGGACTCCCTCACCTCCTGCGCTTACACATATTAAATTTCTCAGGTGTGGGACTGCTGTTGATGGAGGGGCCATCCCCTGATTAAATCCCTTTGGTGCAATAAAGTCTCTTCCAGGGTCTTCCTGGGCTTTTCTTCTTTCTAAAATGGGTTTTTGACCTCTCTAAGAATCTCCAATGTGGTTTTTCAGGTTTACCTGTGTAAATACTAACTGTGCCCCTCTGGGAGCCAACCCAGTGAGTTCCTCTTACCCTCCCATTCTGGGACAATGATTGTCGTTCATTATGTACATGCTGTGATCTGCTAACCCAACCGCTCCTGAAATGCCAAGGAGTGATTAGTTCAGCTTAGTGGCATGTCATGTTCCCCAAGGCTGATAGCCACTCGTGCCCTGCTGGCAGTGACATATTGACCGTATCGATTTGTTTCTTGTGCTCTGTAAGCTGGAAAGCTTGTAGGGGTGAAAAAGGCCAGGAATGCTGCTTCGGGGCTAGTTGGTCTTTCACCTGCACCTGCAATGTTGAATTATTTCTGTCTAGGACATGCCGTGATGTTGTGAATCTGAACTTGAGAGAAACCCTTCTGTTCTTCCTCCTATACCAGGGGAAACACAGGGAGCTCAGGGTCTCCTAAATAACGTGGCCTCATCCACGCCTGGGATTGATTGGCTGAAGCCTGACTGTCTGAGGCCACTGTTCTCTGGGTAAACACATGTAAGGGGAAGGCACGGGGGCTCGGTCTGGACAGAGCTGTCGCCATCTTCCTGCAAGTGGAAGTCATGTTTTGGTGTTGAGGAAGCATGGGGGCGGGGGTGGGCATGAGCCCCTTCCAGTGACTCATACTTTCTGACCTTCACCCTCCATTTCTTTCTTTCTTAATACCAAGAATCTCCAGCAGTGACGTGTTTCACTACCTAGGAAGGGAGGGGAGAATCAGAGTTGCGGTTTTATCACCCCAGGACCCCAAGCCGCGTCTCTGATTCCTCCCAGCACCAGGTTGTGTATCATAGGCCATAGTAACCTCAGATGTGAGGTCTTGAAAAGAGCTTCGGATGGCTGCCCAGTGAGTCACATTTCCCCTGGGATATCTCACTTACCTGAGATTATCTGGGCTCCTCGGAGGTCATCCTGGATGCCCCGGACCCCAAACAGAGCAGCTTTTCCTTTAGTCCAGACACATGGTGGTCTCTCTCCTGTTTATTAAAGTTCTTCCCAAAAGGAGGGGCCCCAGGACTGGGCTCGCCAACCAAAGCTTGTGCATCCTACCAGGAGCTCTGCCCAGCAAGATGGGACTTGCTTCTAGGGCACCCTCAGGAACCCCCGGCAGCAGGAGCGGCACAGCCTGGTTCCACTGCTCAGCAGACACCCTCGTATAGCTGAACCCCAGCGCCGCATTTCCCTCCCCCCCCCAGGAGGGTATGCTATGTCCCTGGGAGGACTCCAGGATTTGGCTTTGGGGTTATAACCCCCCCCCCCCCCCCCCCCCCCCAGCTCTCCAGGATACTAAATGGAGCCACCGTGCAAGTCGCATGTTGCTTACCTACCTATTCTGGGAGTAGATTGATATTATCTGCAGCCTTTTAAATTAGTCTAACAGTGTTGGAATTTAGCATCGATACACCCCTGCCTCTCACCTGCCCCCATCACCAATGTAATTGAAGATTTCGTTCTTACTTTTTTTTTTTTTTAACAATAGAATCACATTATCTAAATGCACAGGCTTGGAAAATAGCTTGATTATAGTGTCAGTCGTGTGGGTGGGAGTGAAACTACAAGATTCAGCCCCTTGGTTTGTTCCCGTTGGGGTCCAGAGGAAGGGGAGAAACTCACCCCTCTGTTCTGCACACACATTTCCCCCTTTCCCCCCAACCCAACAAATGGGGTCAACAACGCCCCGGGCAGCCAGGCTGTGTCCCCTGGGAGAACGCAGCCTCGTCGCCCTCTTTCTAGGAGCCATGGGGACGTTTCTCTGCAGAGGAACAGAGGCCCCTGCTGGCTTCAGTGACACAGATGAGCCAGGGATGACGCACTGGAGCCTGGGGACTGCCCCGTCCCCTGGGGGGAGAGGCAGTGCTGCTGCAGCTCCCCAAACTCAGAGACCAGGGGTCCTCTGGGTATCGGGGTGGTGTATGGGGTGGGTGCTGAGGAGAAGCAGGCTCTTGGGGCCCTCGGAAGAGGCGTGACGTGTGTGCGTAAGTCATCAGCTCAGCGCGTTGGAGCAGTTTTGTCGTGATCTGATGGCACCTGCAGGGATGTTTTCCAGGAGGAGACAGCAGGAGGCTCTGCTGTCTAGTGATGGGGCAGGGTCAGAAGGGGGACTTCTGCTTTCCTGGGAGCCCCTGAGCGATGTCTGCCTGCTCCCAGACAGAGGAGGCTGAGGGAAGTCAGCTGACGCAGCCCCCTGGGCCCTGTCCCTAGGCACCCCGCCAGCCCGGCTGACCTGCCCTCCCAGGGGCTGCGGCTCATGTGGGGCTCAGGACAGGACAGCAGCCACAACCCTCAGGACACTCCCCTGCAGATGTCTGGGTGCCAGGGTGCGTCCCGGGGTCCGTAGCTGTCATCGGCTCCTTGGGACGGCGCCGGCCCTTCCCGCCTTCACTCCTGTCTCATTGTCATTGTGTGGACTCTAAGTGGCCCAGCAGGGGAAAGGCATTAGAACTGAAATGATCTCTGCTGCACGCTGTATAATTGCCTGCTCTCCTCCTGGTTCCCCCAGGCAGCAGTGGCGTCACTAGCAATCCCCCGGGGACCCCTGGGCTGGGAGAGAGGAGCTTACTCCCAGGCTCCCTCAGAAGGGCTGCTCTGGACAAGCGGGCCTCCTGCTCGCCAGCCCCTCCACCGCTGGTCCAGCGTTCATCTCACACACCCGCTTTGTGCAGGGCACTGTGTGTTTTTATTTCAACGCCGAATCCTGTAACAACTCTGTGAAGCAGGCACCATGGTGATCCCCGTTTGCCCGGGAAGGCGTCTAGGCGTAGAGCAGTAAGTGGCTCGCACAAGGGCACAGGGCTAAGACGCAGGGTGAGGTGCGAAGCCAGGCCGAAGCGAAAGCAGAAGCTCTGTCTGACCTCTGCGGGTGGCACGCAGCTCGAGAAAGCACTTCCTTGGATAAACCGAGGTGACAGCGAGCTTTGTGCACGGTTCCAGGAAGGAAGGAAGGAGGCAGCAGAGGGAGAAGGAGGGTTGAACTAGCTTCTCGGAACTCTTAAAGCAGAGGACCACCTGGGGAGCGTTGCTCTGCCCCCGGACCTGGGGCCCCTGGGATGCAGTGCGCGGGGAATGCGCCTCAGGGAGCCATGGGTGCAGTGGGGAGGGAGGCGAGGGCGGACGGGAGGCGGGGGCAGCTGACCCTTCTGACTGGAAGGGACAGGTGGACACGGCGGCTTTCCTGTAAAGCTAGTCTGAAACCCTGATCCCGTCACCTCCTGTCCCACATTCCTTTGAGGTCAGCGCGACTGTCCAAGGGATGAAACTCAGATTTCGGCCAACCTTTGGGCCTTTGGTGTTACTTTCTTATTACCACGAGGTGATTGTACAGGGCGCAGAGCTGTGGGACGGCCTGGGGTCCCGTGCGGATGCAGGAGGCGCGCTTCAGGGCTGTCCCTAGGATGAGCCGATGAGCACTTTTCTGGTGGGCAGAGGCAGGGGACCAGCGTGTCCCCGGGCGGGGCACTTCCCCTGAGCACCAGTTCTTCCAGGTGCAAAGGAAAGGGACTGTCATCTGCTGCCTAATGGTTGGAATCCCCATGATGCAACAGCACTGGAGGCTCCACCCAGATAACTAGCTCACGGTGTCCACCTCTTAACAAGCGAGGACTCCCTCGCCTGTGTTGCTGAACTTCACCTTGAGTTTTATGAATGACATTTACCGGCATTTGGTCCTTTATTTAAACCCTTTAAGAACAGCATCGATGGTAGTTAAGCCGTGGGCTCTGGAGTTAGATGGCCTGACTCATAGTTACTAGCTGTGCACCTTAAGCGGGCTGGTTCACCTCTGTCACCTTGGGCTTCTCATCTGTAAGTGGGGCTGTTAATGCCACCTTCATTGGGTTGGGGTGACGAATGAAGGCAATAGATACAAGTCATTGGAAAGAGTCCCTGACAACAGTGAGCACCCCATAAATGTCACCTAGTGCGGTGCACTCTGACACAGGCTACTTTTTATCAGAACTGAAAAACAAGGAGAATGCCCTGGAAGACAGGCTAAGGACACTTCTTTCTTCTCCCCCCATTAAGAGGGCCAAAGAACCTCATGCTGAGAAGACCCCCAAAGCTGGCAGAAATGCGGGTTCTCCATCTTTGGAGGTCATTAAAGGCAAGAGTAAATGCCCCCCGCCATTTGGGGGGTGAAGTATGGGCCCGCCCGAGAAAGAATGTGACAGTAGCTTCTGGGACTGACCCTGAAAACCTCCCCGATGAGGGATGGGCAAAGGCTGCCCTTGGTGCAGTTGTCACTGGTGAGCTGCGGGGAGGAGGTGCGAGGGACTGACTGCTGTCCATGGATGCGTGGGGCCCTCCACACATTCTGGATCCTTCCGTAGTTACATTCCTTAGCAGCCAGCACTCAGTACTCCCTGCCTCTGGGTATTCGTGTTCTTCAGCAATGTCCTCCTGCGTTCGACAGGGAAGACTGTGTGCCAACAGCCTAAATGCCTTCTGAGAACGGCGCTTAGGAGGGATCATGGCTTCCACCTTGTTCTTTCTTGGCTCACTCATTCCGGAGAAATCCAGCTGCCGTGGCATGAGGACACTCAAGTAGCCCTATAGAGAGGTCTTCACGGCAAGTCACTGACGCCTCCTGCCGATAGCCATGTGAAGGGACCATCTTGGAGGCGGCGCTGTGTCCCTGGACAAGCCTTTAGGTGGCTGTGGTCACCGCTCAGGTCCTCACTACACCCTTCTGAGACACCCGGAGCCAGAACCGCCCACCTGAGCGGCATGGATTCCTGACCCACAGAAGCTGTGACATAACAAAATGTTATTGTTTTCAGTTGCTAGGTTTTGGGGTGCCTTATTCTTCAAATGTAAATAACTGATATATTCTGAAATTACTCTCCATGAAGTTATTCAGACTCGGCTTCTACAAGATCATGGAACCTGTTTCCTATCGAGGTGTAAAGGTGGCCTCCTCTCACTGGACTGGCACTGCCCTCTGTCCCTGCTGTTTCGAGACTTGCAAGTGCTTGTGCCTCGCGCACTGTGGGGGACCGCTCGGCCGCTCTTTCTTCAGCCCAGGCTGCTGAGTTCTGCGTTCTGCCTCCCCGGGCCCACTGCTCCCCGGCTGCCTTCCAGGGCGGCCGCCTTCCACGTGCATTTTCTTTCAATTCTTCCACTGAACAAATATTACTGAGTGCCTGCCACGCACTAGGCACTCACTTTGGTTGCCACTACGTCAGTGAACAGGACAAAGATCCCTGCTCGCCTGGAACTTACGAGTAGTCAGAGGAGGAAAATGATAAACAAGACGTGTAAAAAGTGAATGACTGAGCACATTAGCAGGCAGCACGCACTTGGGAAAAGAGCTGATGAGAGTTAGACGATACGGAGTGCTGAGGGGCGGAGAGAGGGGCTTGTGTTATTCAGTGGGGTGGGCAGGACGGACCTCACCAAGAAAGTGACATCTGAGAAAAGACTGAGAGCAGCCGTGTCCAACCTTGTGGCTTCCCTGGGCCACGTTGGAGGAAGAACTGTCTTGGGCCGCACATACAATACACTCGCACTCACGATAGCTGATGAGCCAAAAAAAAGGTCCGTGCATAATGTTCTAGGAAACTTTAAGAATTTGTGTTGGGCTGCATTCAAAGCTGCCCTGGGCTGCATGTGGCCCGCAGGCCGCGGGTTGGACAAGCTTGACTCAAAGGAGGCGGGAGAGCGCGCGCTATGCAGAGATACCAGGGGGAAGTTCAAGGCGGGGGCGGGGGCGGGCCATCCAGGCTGCGGGCACTTTTAAGCATTTTTCGTAATTGTCTCATTCCCTATGGAACCACAGTAATAATACTCTGCATTTGGAACTCCCTTTTAACTTTCAAAACTCACGAGGCAATTGTAATCTCTTGCATTTGTAAGTCACTGTCACATACACTGTCCCTGTTGGTCTGTACAACAACCCCTGGAGGTAGCTTTTGTAGCCCCTGTTTGGCAGGGGGACCCCAGAGGCTCAGAGAGGTGAAGTGAAACTTGCTCAGGCCCACAGAGCTAGGAAGTCCCAGAGTTACTGCCTCATGGCAGCGCCTGTCTCACATCGCCATTTAATGCTCCTCTTCCCCTCGTGCATGCCTGCCTGCCTCCTAGACCGAGAGCTCCTCGATACAGAGTCTCGCTCATACTTCTCCAGAACTTTTTATCACCTAAAGTGACGCTGAGCACTCGGCAGTCACTCACGTGAGTGGGAGGCTGAGGGAGGCTGGCTTTCCTCACCGCGGCTGCACGCCCTTGAAACCCAGCGAGAGTACCTGGAAACGCCTGGAGTGTTCTCCACAGGTCACGTGGGTCAGCGAGATGCTCGCTCCCTCCTCCTTCACCCCCCGGGAGCGCTCTCTGGTCCCCTACATTACAGTTGGGGTGGAAATCCTTCACAGTCGTTGTGGGGCAAGGAAATGAGGGGATCTTGAGTCGCTGGAGCCTGCTTTGGTCAGATACACACACGGAGAAGAGGCTACTGGCAGAGCCTTCGAGAAACCAGGCAGAGACACCTTGGTCCAGCTCAGCACGGGGACCTGAAGGCCATCGGGATGGAGCAACTGGTGACGATTGTCTGTGGGGCTCTGGGCAGTTTGTTTTGAACCTGGGATTTAAAGCTTGTGGGGAGCTGGGCTGAGCCTTAGTTTAAAAGGTACAGGCGAGTGTCATTTACCTGAGACCCTTCAAAAGCAGTAACAGTTTCAACCTGTCGTGCCCCAAATCACTTCGAAAACTTGGAATGCCCACCCGTTGGCCAGCTGGCTCTTCAGGATAGCAGGGCGAGTCAGAGGATGGACTTGGAAACCGGCCAGATGGACGCAGGCTCAGGTCTGAACTCAGCCAGGAACCGGCTCTGTGACCTCGATCGTGACTCCTTTGAGATTCGTGTCATTTCCACCATAAACTGGGGGTGACCGTGGCGCTTACTTCAGAGGGTCTTGCGGGAAGGAAGTGAATTCGCGCTTGAAGTGTGTGGCCTCGTACCTGACACGTGGTGAGCTCTCAACAAGCAGTCTCTGTCGTTACTCTTCCCATAATTACTGGGGGGCGTAGAAATGTCCACAGGACCCTTCCCAAATTCTGTCTCCTCTCTTCTGGAGGAGGAAGGAAGCTAGACCAGGTGGGGCTTGACTCGGAGCGCCTCACGCCCGGAAGATCCCAGCAAGACAGCGGCGAAGGGGCCTGGATACTGCTGCGCCGGGCCGCTCCACCACACGCTGGCATTTAGCACACCCCAATGCGCCTGGGTCCGCGTCGGCTGCCCGCTCCTGGAGGTGATAGGGACAGCACGGGGAGCAGGGTGGCTGCTGACTCCGCGGATTCCTTCAGTCCCCGGGCATCAAACGGGAAGGGACAGTGGGCATGGCTCTGCCCGGCTCCCAGCCGGGCACTGTAAGCACCGCGGGCTGTGGCACCCAGCCGGGCACCATAAGCACCGTGGGCTGTGGCTCCCAGCCGGGCACCGTAAGCACCACGGGGCTGTGGCTCCCAGCCGGGCACCGTAAGCACCGCGGGGCTGTGGCACCCAGACGGGCACCGTAAGCACCACGGGGCTGTGGCACCCAGCTGGGCACCGTAAGCACCGCGGGCTGTGGCACCCAGCCGGGCACCGTAAGCACCGTGGGGGTGGCACCCAGCCGGGCACCGTAAGCACTGCGGGCTGTGGCACCTGGAGGAATGAGCTCGTTTCCTAGGGCAGCTCTAACAAGACACCACAAATTCTCTCGGCTCCGGAGGCGAGAAGCCTGACACCGAGGTGCTCACAGGGCGGTGCTCCCTCCAAAGGCTCCAGCAGGGGTGTCCCACCTTGTGGTATCCCTGGACCACACACAAAATACACTAACGACAGCCGATGAGCTCAACAAACAAACAAACAAACAAAAACAAAATGGCTATGCATAATTTTTGTAGTGTTTTAAGGAAGTTTATAAATTCGTGTTGGACTGCCATCAAGGCCGTCCTGGGCTGCCGGTTGGACAAGCTTGTTCTAGACTCTTCCTTGCCTCTTCCAGCTGCTCATGGCTCCTGGTGTCCCTTGGCTTGTGGTAGCATCAGTCTCCTCTCGTCGCTCTCTCCTCTCCTCTTTCTTATAAGGACACCAACTGTTGGATTTAGGGCTGCAATGTGACCCCAGCTTGAGCTTTAATTACACCTTCAAAGACCTTCTTGTCAAATAAGGTCACATTCTGAGGTTCTGGGTGAACGTGGATTTAGCGGGGGACACTGCAGTCCACTGCGGGGAGCCCTCTGCCTCGCTGGTCCCTGGTCCCTGTAGACACCTTCTGTTTCTTCCAGGGCAGGACCACGTCCTTCCCCATCACCTGTTCTTGGAACACCTGCCCACTTATCTAACTGAAGCCTCATCTCCTGAGTCAGAAGGCAAATAAGGACAAGACAGCAATTAGTGTGACTGGGAGTCCGGGATTAAAGAGGATTCGGTGACCTGCCGGCACCATGGTTAGTCAGAGGGACGGTCAGGCCAGGTTGGAGAAAGAGAGGTGATGGACGGGGGTCCCTTGAATGTTCCAGAAAGGGGAGGCCCCTGGGAACCGGGGTTCCTGCAGCCCTTGGGCTCAGGCCCAGGGCGGGTGGAGGCTGGGCGCAAACGCAGTGTCGTCCGTGGTCGTGAGGAACGCCGGAGCGCGCGCATTAGACGTCTCCCGTGTGCTGACCCGCCCTCCGCTGTCGCTCTCATTTCACGGGTGGGAACGCTGAGGCTCCAGTGGGCCCAAGGCCTGTGGGGGACGGAGTGGGGACCCAAACCCAAGCCTTCTGTTCTCAGTGCACCTCGTAGGCAGCCATGCTCTTGTCTCATACACCCCAGTCTGCCAGGAGGACCCCCTGGCCTTCACCAGGGACGAGTAATGATAGTAACAACTCCTATCTCTGGACAGGCCTTGACCTTGCACAGACATGGCCCCGGAAGTCACTTTACTACTGTCCCCTGGTGTTCTGCTTTGCTGGTGGTGAAGAGAGGGAGGTGTGGGGTCTCCCTGCAAAGAAGGAGAAGAGCTGGGGCCTCCCAGACAGGCTAGCAGGGGCCCCATCAGCTGGCCAGTCCTCAGGGACACAGGAGATGCTGGCGGTGCCGGGAGCTCTCTGGACCCTGTGGCATGGCCCCCATGGCTGCAGATGAGGACCCCACCGCCCTGCAGATTCACGCTCCTGTGGTCCTGCCTTAGCCAGCGTGGCCACGGTCGGAGTTGTGTGCAGCACCTCCCGGTGGGGCTGGGGGTCAGAGCCTGCCTTCTGGGCTTTCTCCAGTGCGGATGCTGGTCTGTAATGACTCTCTCTGTGGTGGGGCTCAGTAATTACCTGCTAAATGACTTGAGTGAGCCTGGCGAGAAAAGCGAATCCCCTCACTGTGACAGATGAAGGGGGGTGTCGGAGAAGGAGGTGCAGAGGATTTCCAAGGAGCCGTCCGCAGCCCAGCCCCGGGCCTTGAGGACTCTGAGTCTCCGTCTGGGGCTGGGCTCGGGGCCTGCCCCAGTGCCCTGAGCTCCCAGAATGCCAGGCCTCCCCCCTTACTGGCTTCTGTCTCTTCATGACTGAGCAGCTACCTGCCCTGGCATCTTCCTACTCCGTTTCCATGGTAACGGCATCGCCCCAGGTGTCCATGGTCCTGAGGGAGGGAGCGGAGGTAAAGGGCAAGGATGGGAGCCCAGGTGGCCGGCAGAGCCGTGTGCCTCTTCTGAGCAGTCAAGCTCCCGCAGGCCAGGGGGTGCCCCCAGAAAGCCTGGCAGCGGGAAGGGGCGAGGCGCAAGGCCCTGGGCATGCTTTGGTCCGAAACAGGAGCCAGGAGCTCTGAACGGCAGGTGGACTTCCTGTCCTGGGGCGGCGGGGGTGGGAGGGGGTGCTTCTGGAGGCTGGTGGCTCGGGGGTCTCCTTAGGTGGGATGGGTAGTCCGGCCTGGGGCAGAACTCAGGTTCTCCTTGGCCCCGGGAAGCCCACCCTGCTGGTGTCCCACCACCCACGCCTCCCATTCACAGGCTGTGGGGCTGAGGGTGGCCTGGTGCGGGCAGGGGCCACCAACGCCAGCTGGGTGCATGCAGCGCCCTCAGCAGGTAGCACCAGCTGCTTGGGCTCCAGGAGAGCCCGGTGGCAGGACCTGAAACAGTGGTCGGCGTCAGCCATGTGCCTAAAGATAGTCAGTTTGACGGCGCCTCTCGGCCCGGCCCCTGCGTTCCAGTCCCCCAGACGCAGAGGCCTAGGAAAGCCTCATAGAAAAGACACAACGTGAGGAAGCAGGACGTGGAGCCGGAGTCCAGGATCTTTCCGCCAGACCGTGGCGCCGCTCCCGGAGCCCGTGTCCCCGTCCCTGGGACGTTTGGAACGCCGCTGATTTGTCGGGCTTCCTTTCCGTGCAAACTCAACCCCCCGGGCCCCCAGGGCGGTCGAGAGAGTCGGGAGACTTGGGTTCCAGCCGCTCTGTTAAATAAAAAATTATCCTGCTGTTGGTTTAAGGCAGACGTCGGGCTTGGTCAGCCCTTGGGACAGGCGTCAGGACGGTCACCAGAGGGGAGACAGATCCGCCCCGGCCGGAATATGCAGAGACAGCTGGGGCTTTCCAACCAGTGGGCAGGATGAGGGGGTCGGCGGATGGCACGTGAGGAGGAGGCATCGGCAGGAAGGGGGTTCTTGCCAAGCGGCCTTCCGAGGATTCTTGCTGAAGGCCGGCCGTCAGGGACCAAGGGTGGGGTTCCTGTTTCTAAGGCAACGGGGTCGTATTGGGTTAGGTCCCTTTTGGGGGGAGCAGACTATGCCCGGGTAACGGCTGCCATTTTAAAACTCCGGCTCTGTGATGTATGTTCTACACGTCGTCTTTCCTGCTTGTCACAGCCATACAAGATAGGCAGCATTATTGTTATTATTCCCATTTCACACGTGAGGAAACTGAGGCTCGGACAGATTAAGTAACCGTACTTCCGGCCACACCAGTGGTAAGAACCGAAGCTGGGGTTTGAGCTCAGGTCCGTCGGGTTCAGCTGCCCTCACTCTGCCCCTGGGCAACGCGAAGCTCTCCCACAGGCCAGGTTTATCCCCTTCCCTCTCAGGAGGGCACGTGCTACAGGGCATTAGAATGACTTGCCTCTTTCCCCCACCCCCCACGTGCGGTCAGTCAGGGCATCTCGGTGCTCGGTAGACCCTGGACATTTGCGGAGTGAGCGTGTGAACGAAGGCGTGTGGATATTCCAAATATTCAGAACTTGGGTAACTTGGAGACGCCATGTAGACAGTCCGCAGTGCTGCACACAAATAGTGGGCGCTCAGTAGGTGCTGGTTCGTATGCGCACACACGCACACACACACACACGCACGCACACTCACACACACTCTCACACACACTCACACACACACTTACACTCACACTCACACACACTCACACTCACACACGCACGCACGCAC
>PVJL010016749.1:0-20102 GCA_004026885.1 Lyroderma lyra | reverse complement strand
ATTATAGTGAAGGCAAAATCTATCAGCCCACCTTGGTATACTCCATAATAAATATTACAACAATATTTATTATGTTGAATACATATGTGTTGAATGACCTATCAAATTAAGATCAAACTACATATGCATAAATTTTTGGAATTATCACAATAAAAATGCAGAAATTCCAATTTATATTGGAGAATGTAACATTTTTTTTATATAGCACTGTTGAGTGTGGGGTAATGATAGACACATTGCATTGAAATTGTGTTAAGAGGGAAAATAAAGGTATAAATATTACCAGCTAATAAATATAGGATAACATCACATTTTCACCAATACAATGAAGCCAGAACCAGAAAAAGAAAGATATGTGATTTTTCACTGTTATAGTAGGTTGCACTTAGAGAATACAATTGAATCAATTTAAAAGTTCTAAGAAGAATTTGGTAAGGGAATTGAATATAAAAAATTATTTTTATAAGAAAGTAACTATATAGATATATGAGCACTTTAAAATACTTTCTTACTTATTAGTTAAAATATAACATGGAAAAACATAAGATTAATTTGAAATAATATAAAAATATGAGAATGATCTAAAGAAGGAATATAAAAGGTTATAAGAACACTATAATTTTTTTCTGAAAGATATAAAAATAAGAGTTGTCTTGGAAAGATTTTTTTATATTACTAAAAGAGTTAGTGAAGATATTCTTTAAATTTTTTGAGATTTTACAGTTTTTATTGTGATTATAGAAAAATTTTTAAATAAATAAAAGTAATTATAATGATATTTTGGAAAATACATTTATTATCCTTTTTAATTATGTTCATATGACTATGTATATTTTATTTCATAAGATTTAGATCATAAAGTGTTATGAATTATGACTATATTTTGTTTCTTTTACATGCTATTATAGGCAATTATAAGAATAATGGAAAACGACTTGCCCTATTGTGCCAATAATTACTTAAATGTTTGAAATTGAAACAAGAAATGCATAAGTGACATATACAGATAGATAGCTAGGTAGATAGAAAGATAGACATTTCTGTCTAAAAAATGAAACAAAGGAAATGCAAATCCAAACAACAATGAGCTTCACCTCACACCTGTTAGAATGTCTATTATCAGGAAGACAGGTAATAACAGGTGTTGGAGAGGTTTTGGAGGAAAAAACCCTCATACACTGCTGGTGAAAACGTGAATTTGTATATCCATTATGGAAAACAGTATGGACATCCCTCAAAAATTTAAGAATAGACCTGTATGACCCAGCAATCCCTCTTCTGGGTATCTACTCCAAAAAAATCTGACAACATTTATCTGTAAAGACATATGTACTCCTATATTCATTGAAATATTATTAACTGTAGAATACTCTGTAAACAATTGGAAACCAGTTCACCAGTTTACCAAACAGAGGGATACAGATCAACTACAAAAATATCCATTTAACCATTTAAAAAATTTAAAAACAACAACTGTAATCGCCAGCTGTCCTGGCTTGACATTGTAAATATGTTTAAATTTTCCCAAGTGCTCCAACCCCTTGGTGACTCCTCCTCTTCCTTGCTGTACATGGGATATTTTCTTCTCATCTATACACAATGGAAGATGGCACTTAACAATAGATAAAAAGATAAATATTCTTTGAGATTTCTAAATAAAAGATATTTCAAATGGTTTCGATGTGATTTTTATGAATTCAATACCCTTAACTTTCTTGGTGCATTTTGTCAGAGATATAGTTAAAAATGAGGTATCATCAGCTTCTATGGACTAATACTCGTAAACAACATACAGGTGATCTTCGAGTTCTTAGCCTTGCTTCTTCTTTGCTGCTCTTTTAGTAAAGCCTCCACTTAGCAAAGTGAAGTTGGAAGCTAGGAGGGCAGGTAGAGGTGGGGAGTGAAGAGTCTGTAAGGATACACACCGAAGCTTATTAATTGATTTCCTTTGAGTAGTGCCATTACAGATGATTTCAATTTATCTTTATAATTTTCTTCTATTTTTTATTGGGCAAAGATAATTTATGATGTTTATTATCATACAACAAAATGTAGAGCAACAGAGAAGACATGTCCTAAAGACCTAAGCATTTTGGGGGTTGATAGTTGGTCAAAAAAATTGGCTCTAAGTGTTTAGGCTGTTAATACGGAAAAAGAAATCTGGTCAACAGGCCCAACTCTACTCTTTCCTCCTTCTCTTTCATCACTGTGACGTGCTGACAAGAGAAACCATAGTCTCCACTCAAGTAATTTTTGCTTACAAACATTTGCTCTTTGGTGCTTTGGAGGAAATAGAGCAGTTTAACAATGTTCAACTTGGAGTCCAATAAAGCACAAGGGATCCCAAATGAAAGTGTGTCTCTGAGTCAGTTAATTCCCGACATAGTTATCAGGTTAATCATACATTCCTTTTTGTTTTGAGTAGAGGAGTGATGGTAATGATTTAAATGTGTGTGTGGTTATGCTCATGACTTGGAACCTGTCATATTGTTCACAATGCTATTTTGGACATAAGTTCTGAGTCTCATTTTTGAGTCAATGTAGAGATTATTTTCATTTATGTTAATGTGGCCAACATTGTGAATAGTATGCATGACATTTTTAAATATTGCCCTCTTTCCCACAGGTTGGTATCACTTTAGCGTCCTTGCTTAGCACTATGTTAAGACCTTCATCATAGAGTTGAATAGAAAATTCTGCAGCACATGGCTTTGGTAGTAATTAAATGGCAGCACATTTCAAAGCTCTGGATGCTTAATGTCACCAGAATATCAGTTTCACATTTGGTTCAATACTGTGTGTGGGAATTAAACGCAGAACAGTGTGTTATCACTGCTTAATCATGTAAATGACATTCACATGTTAGGTCTCTGTTCTTAATTGAATTTTTCTTCTTTATTTAGAAACAAAGATTTCTTGATAAGAATAAATGGTTTTAATCATAAGCATATTCTGAAGAAATTAATTTTTATATTTTCTTACTGGCACGCAGTTGTAAGTGAAGGTCACAGCGTGTAGTGTCACAATGCTGTACATTTTATCTTTATTCTAGAGGTCCAGCACAGAGCTGATGAGGAATGCTGACGCTGTACAAAACTTATATGGCAATAATGTATTTTTATTTTGATATTTTTATTATAAAATGGTTTATAAACACCTAAAATTAATACAAAATGGACATTTAAAAGTTTTTGCATATGCTGATCGATACTGTATTATTTCTCAGGCATTAAGTTCAGCTGTATCTCCTGCATCGAAGTAACAGAAAATACCTAGATGCTTAAGTCTTTTAGGCAGCAATGGTTCAAGTATATCTAAAAGACCTGTCTATGGTTTACTAAAATTATCTACTACAGAACTTACTCTAAGGCAAGTAACGAAAAACTTTCTATTCTTGAAATTAGTTATTTTGCTTCTTGATCATTCATCGATGAATTGTGAAGACTATCAATTGGACTTCAGAAATTCTTTTCTGGCATATGAAATTTTAAGGAAAGAGTTTATTGCTAAATTAAACATTGTTATTTACCTATTAATGCCATGTTTATAAAACATTTGTTTTGAATTTCAGTTGACTGCTTATTTGTAACAAAAATAAAACATTTGAAATATTAGAATAATTTTACTTCCTAATTTAAAGTATTCTATTTATTAAGATCATTAATGTTCATTTGTCTTACTAGTAAACCATTGCTAGTAATAAAGTATTCATTTAAACTTAGGAAACTTGTAATTTAATTAAGAAGTTATTTGTTACTCTTTCATCTCATCAAATGAGTAAACAGAATAAATTTATCAACCACCACCTCCAATTGGCATTGTAATAATACGTTCATTATCTTATACCAAAAGATATTGATGCAAATATTGAGAATTACTGACTGAATATTTTACAAGAGTCCAGAATTTTGAAAGATTTCTAAATTTAAATCTAAAATCTTATCACTGACTATGCAGTTATTAGCTAAATATTACTATTTGTGCAAAAATGAAAACTGAAATATACTAAGTAGAGAATTAAATGGATTATACTAAACCCATTTTTAGATTAATCTACTTGATAAGTATCGATAGAAATTATAACCCATTTAAGGCCTACTTCTTTTAATATATTCATTAGGATGAATCCATATATTAGCCAAAATTTCTGATTCACATGCCATCCACATCCATGGCACATGGATCTATGTTAATTTTTTGCTGATAGATCTGCCTCTTCTGTTAGACTGAGAGCTTGATGTGAGCAGTAACTTTCTTAATTATTTTTGAACTGTAAGCACTTATTTCATAATACATTATAATACTAAGAGTTCAATAACTACTACTTGGCTCCAATAAAAATGTCCTCACCATTCTTTAGTGACTTTAATCTCATTGATGCAGGGAGTTTAAAGACCCTTTGGAGCTGCAGGACCTTTCCAGGAATAAAACCACAGGAGCAATAACAACCAAACAAAACCAAATGAGACCAGACCATCTGTATTCCATTACCCTTTATCCCCAGACAACTGGCTGCCTCATATGCTCAAGATAAAAAAGAGTGTGTGTGTGTGTGTATGTGTGTGTCTTGGCTGGTTCTTTAGAATATTATATAATTTTACTTTTATGAAACCAGAAGGGGATGTCGCTAGAGATAGCATTTAAGTTTTTTTAAGACATATTAAATTTAAGAAAATTTAGAGACGTTTAGGAGGATGTGGCAAGTTTAAATATAAGTTTGGTGCACAGGAAGGAGGACTGGGCTGGACTTGAGATTTGATTATTACACGAGCCTTGTACTCTTAAAAATTGTGTTTTGGTAGATGGATCTAACCTAGAATATGCAATTACTATAATTACTGTGTTCATTTGCTTCAGTTCAGGATAGACACAGTGGTAATACAACTATTTCCTCAGATATAAACATATTTAAGGAGAAATACCTTAATCTAGTCATTTGAGCTAGTCATTTGTCACGAATTTCTATTACTTTCCATGTTGAATATAATTGTTTCTTCCAGAATAATCTCAAATAAACCATATAACATCGTAACTCATAAAACTGGAAGAAAAACAAATGTAGCAAAAATCAGCAGAAGAAAGACATAAAATAATTAGAGCACAATTAAATGAAATAACTCAAAAACTATAGGAACAGTTAATAAAACAAAGAGCTGGTTCTTTGAAAAGATAAGTAAAATTGATTAACATCTGGTTAAACTCACTGAATACAAAAGAGAAAGGACTCTGATAAACAAAATCATAAATAAAAGAGAAGTTACAACAGACACCACAGAAATGCAAAAGATTATACAAGAATACGATGAAAGGTTATATGCCACCAAATTTAATAACCTAGATAAAAGTCTTAGAAATATGCAATCTTCCTAGAATGGACCATGAAGTATTGTAAACCTAAATACATGGATCAGTAGTAAGGAAATTGAAATAGTAATCAAAAACCTCCCCTAAAACAAAAGTCCAGGACCACATGGCTTCACTGGTGAATTCAACTAAACTTTCAAAGAAAACTTAATAATACCCTTCTCAAACTCTTGAAAAAATTTTAAGAAAATAGAATAATTCCTAACTTATTTTACAAGGCAAATATGACTCTATTATCAAAAACTGATAAGAATAACACACACATATACACACATACACACACATACACACACACACTCACACAACTACAGGCCAGCATCTCTGATGAATAGAGATGTAAAAATCCTATACAAAATCT
Source organism: Lyroderma lyra (assembly GCA_004026885.1). Classification (NCBI taxonomy): domain Eukaryota; kingdom Metazoa; phylum Chordata; class Mammalia; order Chiroptera; family Megadermatidae; genus Lyroderma; species Lyroderma lyra. The sequence continues at coordinate 14,380 of PVJL010016749.1, read as the reverse complement.
AGCAAATGAAATACAACAATATGTAGGAAAGATAATACATAATGATCAAGTGGGGTTCTTTCTAGGGGCTCAAAGATGGTTCAACATACACAAATCATCAATGTGACACACCCTAACAAAATAAAATATAAAAGTCATATGATCATATCAATAGATACAGAAAAAGCATTTGACAAGATATAACATCCAATTATAATTAAACACTCAATAAAATGGGTATAGAAGAGAAGTACCTCAATATAATAAAAGCCATATATTACAAATTCTCAGCTAACATTATACTCAATGGTGAAAAACTGAACGCTTTTCCTCTAAGATCAAGAATAAGACAAGGACTCCCAGGGTTGACATTGTTATTCAACATAGTACTGAAAGTCCTAGCCAGAGCAGTCAGGCAAGAGAAAGAAATACAAATCATCTAAATCAAAAAAGAAGAAGTAAACTGTCCCTATTTGCGTAGGACATGATTCTATATAGAGAGAAAATCCTGAAAACCCCACCAAAAGGCTATTAGAAACTATGAAGAATTACAGTAAATTTACAGGAAACACAATCTGTTTTCAAAAATCTGTTGATTCCTATATACTAACAATAAATGTCAGAAAAATAAAAGCAAAACGATCATATTTACAATTGCAAAAGAAAAAAAGGGTAATGTACATAGCAATGAACTTAACAAAGGAAATGTCCAACATGGATGAATCTTGAAAGTATCATGCAAATTGAAATAAGTCAATTCTTCTTGCAATGTGGCCTAGGGAAGCCAAAAAACTGGACAGTCTGCTACATGGTGAACACATAATGTAATACAATGTCAGACAATTAATTTTGCAAACTCATCCTAGTAAAAGTACTACATGCTTCGTTGCTGAATATCACTGCAGTCGCCTTCGAAGTCCTCCCCTTGGGAAGCTGTGCACCCACGCCAGCACCTAGTCCACCCTTCAAAGCAGTTTTGGAACTCTTTTTCTGGATTGGCCATCAGAGCTGTCCTCTCCAAAATCTGACAATTATGTTCGCGAACTTGCCACCATGCACTTATGTTGGCAGTACTGTACATAATCTTGGCAAGGTTAAGATGACAGCTCTGATGGCCATTCCAAAAAGAGTTCCAAAATTGCTTTGAAGGGTGGACTAGGTGCTGGTGTCGGTACATAGCTTCCCAAGGGGAGTCCTTTGGCAGTGATCGCAGTGATATTCAGCAAGAGGCATGTAGCACTTTTTCTGGCATGAGTCCATGAAATTAATTGTCCAACGTCATACATAGGTAATGTATCATACAATTATACACGTAAAATTTACATAACATTATGAGCCAATATTTTCCCAATACATTTCATTTTTTAAAATAAGTGTTTCTTAGATAATACCTCATACAAAGATTAAGTCCCCAAAAGTTCAACTGAATGATTCTCCATCAACAAAAGAAAACATTGTTCAACCACATCAACCTGTACTTTTCTTATAAAAATGCAAAAAGCATCACTTACATGCAGAATAGATAATGAGGTAGGATAAGAACCTCCTGCAAAGCACAGCAGGATCAGCACCAACACAGGCAAGAAAGAGGTAGATGTTTTCTCGTGTCTCAGTAATTTTACTACTTGAATTTAAAGGACTGCCACCTGCACATTCCTCTGAAGTCTTGGATTTATCCTTTCAGGTACTTTCACATCTAGACATGTAGGAATGGGGTCACAATGCTAAAGCTTTCCCTTCTAATAGTCAGAGTATCCAGGTTACAAGTACTACTTTAAAGTATATTGATGCTGCAGACAATATATGTACACACATACACACTGCACGTTTATTCAGAAAATTATTTTACCTAGCAGATAGGATAGACAGAGTTAAGATAATAGTCCAGTAGCTCAGGAAAAGAAACAATACAAGATTCATTGTTATGTATTTCAAGGATTTAAACTATAAAAAGTCACCTGACTCACAAAAATTTTTCTCAGGGGAAATGATGAATCTTAAAACTGGAAACCCATTACTTTTATTATAGGCATTAGAGTCATCTTGATCAAAAGAAACTGAGTTATAATAAAGGTACTCTCTGAAATATGTAGTGATTCACTTACTAACTTATAAATGCTGTTAAACATGAGTCAACTGTATAACCTGGCTAGTCATTTAGTCAGTTAAGCACATTTATGGTTCCTTCATTCTAGAAATAAGTTGAGACAGTGGGTTTACATATAAATTCCATATGAGAACATGTTGATCTAGCTCTTTAAAATATTATAAAATTTTTATTTTGAGGGATAATAATTAATACCTCGCAGTTTTATTATGAGAATTAAGTAAGAGAATACATGTAAAACACCCAGGATATAATCTGGGGTACAATGTGCTAAAAATGGTTGCTCTTATGATGATGATAAAGACAGTGATTATATTTAATGAGAAATTATTATATTCCTCCTTCATAAAAATGCAATTTTAGTGAGTCTTTGAACATATATATGGTTACTGAAATGATCCTATACAAACTACAGAGAGTTAGTATCTCATCTTGTAGCAATTATGTAATTATGCAATTGGGTAGGATGAGTTCCAATAAAAAGCTTTCATGGTGGAAGAAATTTTGTAATACTTGGGTTAGAAATTAAGGGTTCATAAAATCAATATGAACACTTTATGATGAAGGAAAGTTTTTTACTTTAGTCTATTATAAAGGGAGCAGATGAACAAAACTTCAGGTTCACAGAGTCTTATGACATTTACAAAATAAATGGGGGCGGGCCTTGGCCACAAAGCCAGAAATAGACCGGATGTTAGATCTGCTGAACTGAACAAATATTCCTTTACCATTGTTCTCAAAACAAAACATAAAAATGTCCCTGTCAAGAAATAATACTCTATTGCTGACCAGGTGGACCTGGTGTTTATAAATAAAACTTTTATTATAGAATCTTGTATTTATTTATGTCTAAATAGATCTCTGACCTACCTATGAGATTAAGTGGCACACAGAACAGCATTGAGATGAAGTGATTTCAAAATCCTTATATCACAGAAAATGCAAAACCTTTTAAATGGCTCCATTGAATTATTTATGTCAAAAAAGACATGGTGAATACTTTAAACTAAAGGATTAATTTCAACCTTTTACCAAACTCCTTCTAGAAATATTCATTGTGAATAGACAGAGTCCTTGTCAACCAGAAAACCTGGGTTCATACAAGGGTTCTAATGGAAAACAAGGCAGCTAATTGATGGAGAACTCTGATCTCCCCCTTCCAAAGAAGAAACACGGATACCAGGAAGGGCACCTGACCTGTTGAGCATCACACAATTAATTACTGGCAGATCCAGATTTAAATCTCAAATATATTAATCCCATGCTCACCAAGAATGTTCCAAAATACTCTCAGTTCTATATACTAACACTACTTCATTTGGGTCAAGAGTACTTTTGGGTCTGATTGGTTCTGTTTTATGTTTAACACAATTTCAATTCTAAGTTTTAAAGTTAAGTTAAAGATAAAGCAATTCCCCAGAAAAGCAAGCAATAAAGTCTTGAGCAGCAATTTTCTTCCAGCTATTTACAGTCTGATATTCATGAGCAAATAATTCTACCCCAGAGTGTAGATTCCTGAGCTCTCCCTCAACTGCTGGTAATGTGGAACTTTCCTTTCCCTATAATGGGTGTAGGGAAATGACACATTGTGTCATTTTAATTATCACTGTTTTATATAATATATAAGTATCTAGCATGTACACGTTATGACAAATGATCCACATTCTTAAATTGTTGGAGAAAATAAAACATTATATTATCAAATTGCTACATTGTATGAGGTACAAACACTCAAATACCAAATTCTGACAAACATTTCATACCCTTTTCTCTGTTGCTGTTATGGCAGACCAGGATATTAAGTAAATCATACTTAGAAATACTATTCATCTATTTCCTAAGGGAAAACTTCTTTAGGGCTAGAGATTTTTGTGAAATATATGAGCATAATGATTTCATTTCTTTTATTATTTCATTAATTACAAGAAAATGTCCATAGAGAAAAGGCTGTTAAAATATTGACAAAAGCTAATAAAATGTTACAGGAAATTTTCTCATAATTGTTATTGTTAACAATTTTACAACAATGTCATAATAATGTATACCTATGCATTCACAATAATGGAACTGATTTGTCAGGTCAATAAATATGCACCTCTAAAAATGCTTACTTTTGGTTTCAGCTTCCTATAACTGAAACCAAAAAAAAATGTTTCAATTTTTATATATTAACCTAGTGGTGATGGATGAATAATTTTAGGTTTCTCTAAGTGTATAAAGAAACTTATGCCAATGCTAGTAATGATCATTGTAAGCAAAATGGTGATACTGGTTTGGTCGTGAGGGAAGTATAGACAAATTGTAATCAGATTTTTGCTGCTTTAGAGTACAGCAAGAGAATACACATGTTCTAGTATCTACATTTACTGGTTATGCACTTTTGAAATTTGTTAGATTTATCACATGTAAAAATCAGCTTAGTTTTAATCACAGATATGTGAGAAAGAGAGAGTTTGCTAGGGAAATAGAAAAATCAGCTTATCAGTGGGAATATTTTATATCTTCCTCCCCAAAATGAGAAAGGTAGGGACATTTGTGACCTTAATGTAAATGTAGAAAAGAAACTAGTGCCCATCAAGAGGATAATGCACACACACACACACACACACACACACATACTAGCATATTATCCAACCATAAGAAAGAAGGATATCCTTACATTTGAGACATGGATGGACCTTGAGGGCATTATGCTAAGTAAAATAAGTTAGACAGAGAAATAAAATACATTGTTTATATGTGGAATATAAAAATGCCAAACTCACGGAAACAGAGAGTAGAATGGTAGTTACTAGGGACTGGAGAATGGGAAAATAGGAGAGAGATTCATAAGGAGTGGAAACTTTCAGTTTTAGGATATGTTCTAGAGACCTAATGCACAGCATTGAAATTATAGTTAATACTGTTTATTATATATTTAAAATTTGCTATGAGATTAGATTATAAATGTTCTCATCAAAAAATAAAGAAATAGTAATTATGTGATGTGGAGATTTTAGCTAACACTGTGTTAATAATCACTTAACAATATATAAGTGTGTTAAATCAACACATTGTACACCTTAAACTTACACAATGTTATATGTCAATTATAATTCAATAAAGCTAGAAACATAAATAAATACATAAATAAATAAATAAATTTCTGAATGTGTGCATACATATAAGTGTAAGCAGGATTTCCATTAATGTCTTCAATTTATAAAATGAAAAATATCCTTTGGGGGGTAAGAATTAGTAAGAATTTTTCAAAAATTAGTTTCACTATGTTTCATACTGATCTCACCCTCGCACATGTAAATACTAATCCCTTCAATTTAAAAGTATATATCATGTCAACGAGACATTTGCTTAATGTGGACCCCAACTGTTGTTAGAGAGAAAAAAATAGGTATAATATTACCTTCACAAACTCTGTTCTGGTAACAAGCAAGTATAAGGTTGTGGGAGAGATGAACATTGATATTTCTGGAATAATAATAAAAATTGGGGGAAAGCTTCTTAATGTCCACACTTGAATAACACTAAAAATAACTTTGAAAAGCTTCCTAGAGAGAAATAAAGCTTAAGAAATTTGTAATATATCAAAAGCTACAGCCAACACATAGCTTTTGATTTGTCATGAAAATCCTCATAAAATATTTGCCCCTATATGTAGCTATTTGCTGGAACATTAAGTACTATTTTTGGTATTTTAAAGAACATTTAGTACCTGGTAGACATAGAGGGTTTAAAGAATCATTGTTCTATATTTTTATATAAATAATTAAGAGAAAAGGTAGTTTTAAAAAATAAAGTGTGGCTCTCTAAGAAAAACATTTTATTAATTAAATACAAATTGATTCAAACTACTTTTTGAAAATTTAATAATTCAGCAATAATCTATTGTGCACTATTTCTCTGTATGGAGAGACTTGAGATCTAGTTAGGAAAACAGACATTCAAACAAAACCATATTACATAAGATAATATGTTACAGCTACTATAATAAAAAATACATAATACCATGCTTTCACCAATGTAGAAAAGGTTAGCTAACAATAACAGAAAAGTTTAATTTATATTTCCAAGATGTCTTGGGCATGATTTCTATGTATAAGACACAAACCCGTGATTCTTCTTTAACATGTTTCTAACTATTTAATAATTTTTTACCAATTTACCCGAGTTATATAAACTAGAGCTTTATTATTACAATTTTAAAAATAGAGAAATATGTAAATAAATATATTCTTATTATGAGGATTTCTTTTGTACCTTTTCAAGTGGCCCATGAAGTTAGAGAGTCATCAGAAGGTTGAGTGACATACATTGTCTCTGTGATTCAATCCATCTCTTCTCTTCTAGCCAGTACTGAATTAGAAAAAAAAAAAGGTCATGAAAATCAAAGATCATTTCATTCAGTATGTGCTGCTTCTCATCTCTGTAGCAGGGGGGATTTACGTACTAGAAAACTTTTGGTGAAAATTACACTTAAGCTCACAGCAGCAGTCAGTTAAGATGAGACCCTCACAAAGAGTTACAGCTTGGTCAAAGAAGAAACCTTTACAAAAGATGCACAAGTGTTTTGCATCTATCTTTGTAAAGAGCTGTAAAGCTGAGAAAAGATTCAGGGGAACAAAAACACAGGTCAACTATGATTCACAACATACCTATAACCTATACGGGGACAAACACCGCACAAGTAAAAGACCTGGCAGGTACACTCTGTTCAAATCCCCATTGCCAATGCCATTACTTCACAAAGCTTCTACAATGGGAAACAGACCTCAGTAGAAGGCAAGTGGCTGCCTCACAGATCATCACATCACAGAAAATGTGCAAAGAACTAAAGGAATGGTGCCGGATCACCTGCTTCTGTATTGATTTAGAAGAAATAAAGATCTCACACTGTTATAGCATCCTTAGCAAACTCTGAGTTTTGACGTGTATGTACCTAAAAACTCCATGACAGTCTAGCTATACATGTTATTCCCTTCTTTATCTGTTCAATTCTTAGGATACAAGCTGGATTCTATTATGCTTTCTTCAGACATAAAACAAAAAGCTTATTGATACCATCCTTTTGTAAGTGCTGTAAATGAAAAGTAAAGGGGATGAAGAGAGATTAAAATGAGTGAGTTAGTTTAATTTAGAAAATTTGGGGCATCTCCTGTAAGTGAATAATATTTATAAAGCGATATCTCAAAGAGGAGAAGTCATTCAGGTGAAGAGTGGGGGCAAGACTACACCAAGCAGAAGGGATAGCATGTATGAAAACCAAGAAGTAAGGAAATCGTGACACATTTTTCTAACTGAATTACAGGAGGCCCATAGGTGGAGAATGGAGGACAAGGGAAATAGTGACATGACACGAGAACTGGGAGTAAATCAGGAGACAGTGTCTGACAGCTACATTAAAGATTTTGAAAAAAAATTGTTTTATATCACTCAATTCAGTAAGATTGTATTGAAGAGATTTATAAGAGGACTGATATGATAAGAAAGCTTTTAGAAAGCACACTCTGCTGAGTGGAGAATGCATTGGCATGAGCAAGGGAGGAAGCAGTGAGTTCAGTTAGGGCAGGGGACATTTGCCTCCTTCTTACTATAAGAACTTTGATTTCTGTCTGGGGTCACAATTTGCCCAGCCTCCCTTGCACTACGAAGCAGACATAAGACATAATCCTAGTCAAAGAGATGAGTACACCCTGCTAAGTGAAACTTCAAACACGCACACACAAATCAAAGCACACTTGCACTTTGGCCTTCCCCTCTCTTCTGCTGGAATATACTTGTAGACATGCGCTACCTGAAGGTCATGTTCATGATGTAGGCATAAGGTTAAAATCTCAGTATGGTAGATCAAACGATGGCAAGGAGTTAGAGCTCCTGGGTTCCTGATGGCATCACTATATGAGCCCTGGACTACATTCCTCTGGATTTTTTATTTTTATGACAAAAATAATTTCCTGATTAGTTTACACCATTATTTAGTTGTATTGCATATGATGACCAGGCGAACACAAACGGTACAGAGTTTGGTTAACAGGCATTAGATACTAAAAGTAACAGAGCCAGAAATTCGGTAGAGGCCCAGTTTATGTATCCCATCACTGTTATCTAAATTAAAACTGATCAACTTTGCTATGTAGACGTAGTTGAGACACAAACTGTGGGTTGTAATTCCAGGGAAAATGTTGGGTAAAATCTAGAATTGTGTCTGTACTACTTATATATTTTTTATTTCAGGAAAGTTGAAAAATGAGATATGAACTCATACTGGAGCTAACCATCTGCAGTGGGGATGGAAGGAAACAGTGGTGTGTTGAGAGGCTCAGCATGCCTGAATCAAAACAACCTAAACCAAAGGAGACTAAGCATCCCAAAATACAGAAACTTGCAGATTTGACAAAAGTTGCTTCTGTATGACCTTCCCCTTGAAACTTGTTCTAGTAAGGAAGCTGTTTTAAGAAACAAATTGCTATAAATATTGGCAAGTACCGAAAACACACAGGTTCACATCATACACGCACACACACACACACGCACACACACACACACACACACGCACACACACACACACACACACACACACTCACACACACACACACACACACGCACACACACGCACACACACACACACGCACGCGCACACACACAGAGTTTCTGTTGGGAACTTTTGGTTAAAAACGATGAATTTAGCATAAATATTTAATTTATATTTCCTCACAAATACTTAATAAAATTACAGTAATTTTAAGGCATAGATCAATGAGAACAAAGAGAACAAGAAAGGAGACAATACATGTGGAAAGCTGGAAAGCAGGTAAATGAGTGATAAATGTGAAAAATAAGATAGAAGCTACTAGCAAATCTTTGGCAGACTTTTAAGAAGACCAAGAAACAGCTGCAGAATTTTTTATGTTTTCAGAAATATGGAGTACTAGTTGCCTTCAGATATGAGAGTAACAATGAAATTAGAAATAAGAGATGAGCTTAAAGCACATTGAAGAATTTCTTTTGTCCCCTACCCCATGTATTTGAGCAATGCCCTTTATCAACCTGTCAGAAAACTGAAGACCATTTTGACTTGTGGGCATAAGATGCTGTTCAGGGTATTGTACTAAAAATAAAAAACTACATAAAATTATACATACTGATACTAGAATCTCCGACTTTCTGCCAAACTTAGCCCTGAAAATGCAGGCAGTTTGGTGCATAATTTCTGCATCAGAAAAATAGTCTCTGGGGAATATGACCCCCACAAAAGAAGGTATCAACTCTTCATATCCCACTCCTAAATATATGGAAACAATTAAGGATGACCTGTATATTTGAGGGGAAAATTTAATATAAAATACAAAAAAAAGTGACAGGGTAGAGAAAATTTCCAAAAAACTGAAAATTGTATATTCAGAGATAGAAGAGAAGACATACCTTTCCAAAGTTATGGCACCTTACTGAGTTGTCTGTACAGCGCTGCCAATGTAAGTGCACGGTGCCAAGTTCGCGAACTTAATTGTCAGATTTTGTGGACATCGACAGCTCTGATGGCCATTCCAGAAAAAGAGTTCCAAAATTGCTTTGAAGGGTGGACTAGGCACTGACATCAATGCATAATTTCTCAAAGGGAGAACTTTGAAAGTGACTGTAGTGATATTCAGCAATGAGGTATGCATCATTTTCTTTACGATGAGCTTACAAAATTAATTGACCTGTTTTATTCATCAAACAAGTGTAGAGTGCTATTTTTAAAAAGGAGAAGAAAGCTCTCAGAACTTAAATATGTAGTAGCAGAAATAAAAAATCTAGTAGGAAGATTGAAATATAGAGTTGAAAACTTCTCTCAATAATCAGAAACAAATTAAAGAGCTAGAATATAAAAGAGAAAAGGAGTTCGGAGGTCCAATCCAGAATAGCCAACACCCAAATCGTAGCAGTTAGAGTAAATACAGTCGAAATAGCTAACAGATCACCATTATCATCCCAATAGAAACAATACATATAACATTATATGGTAGACATTGTTTTAAATGTTCCTGTTTAAATATTTTAACCATCATAACAATTCTTTCTATAGAGACTATATCCACGTTTTACAGATTTGTGAAACCACACCTTGTAATTCTATGAAGAAAAACAGAGAAAGTAGAGTTGGTGCCAGACTCTATAAGTCTATTGTCACTGAGTTCCATGAATCCACACAAAGTTTTCAGTGGCTCCTCTTCATTTCCTGGTGGGAAGGCTGAGGAAGGTTATTTCCAAGCCTTTCTCAGTTGTTTTCCCATTAGGCTCTGATATTTGTTGGAGTGTGAGAGGAAGGAATGAGCAATTTCTTCAAAGGTATGACCGTGCCTGTGACAATGGCAGCGGAGGCTACTCTGAGTGTGGACCAGTTCCTGGGTTTCTCTCAGACAACTTGGTTACATAAGCATCAGCTTAACCGCACATAGAAAAATACCGAACCTATTTTTATTTTTAGTAACCAATTTTTCTAACAACATTTTTTGTTGATCCTCTAGCTCTCCCAGTATCTCTGTAAACAATTGTATTTCATTTCCTCTGTTTGAAATGCCTAAAACCATTTTTTGTCTTAATGAAACCTTGGCTGAAAGAATACTTGGTTCTAAGAGCTACCCTAAAAACTAAACCATGCTGATGGGAAATTGGGACATTTTGTCTCATTTGGTTTGAATGCATTTCATTATCAGTGCAAAATGTAATACTTTGGCATATTGTATCAAAAAAAGTTAAATTATTATCGGTGGCTAACAGAGAGGAAGTGCCCACGGATAGCAAGACTGGTAAATCAAGTGGTTGATTTAAAGGTAAAAATAAATTTCTCAAACGTTCTAGTGATATGGTTGGTTCTGTCTTCACTGTAGAGATTTCAGAAAGAAAATGATAAATTCGGGACTTTACCTTCTCAGGTTAAGTCAAAGAAGCAGAGAGTTTCTGTGATGGTTAAAGGGGTTTGCAAACTTCTTCTGTAACAGTCCAGATGGCAAATATTTTAGGGTTAATGGGCCATGTGGTGGACTCTGTCACACTACTTAGGTCTGCTATTATATATGAAAAAAAGCCATGAATAATGCTTAATGGCATGAGCATGGCAATGTTCCAATAAAACTTTATTTACAAAACCAGGTGGCAGAAGAGGTTATATGTTATATCTTTGAACTCATGCTTTATGTTGCCTCTTCAGACTACTCAGTAGCCTTGCTAAATCCTGGCCGTGGGAAGTTGGATCACCATGCTTGCTCCAGCACAGTCTAAAGACCTCCTTACCACCTGGTATGAGGCCCTCTTACAAGAAGGAGAGTGTCCATGGTATCAAAAGTATCATTGTGAGAGGGTGTTTTATACCATGGTGGTCTCAGCAGAGGTATTACACAGGGAGTTTTGGAGGTTGCGGGTTACAGATCGGGGATGATTTCCTTTAGACCCTAGCATATGACACAAGCTCTGACAGATGAGTAATAAATTACCTGGGGTGATAAACCGCATGTGTGAGGCCATGAATGGGGAGAGAGCCTGGAGTGTTGAAGGAACTGAAAGTGTTTTGGAAGAGCTGAACTGGTTATTTAATGTCTGGTGTGCTTAAGGCACTTAGGGCCAATACAAGGAGCCAGCATGGCAGCTTAAAATTAATGTCACACACATACACACACTTGCTTTTTATTCGTGGTCACTATTGATCATTCTTCCGTTCATTTTTGTTTCTCTTTACAGATCTTTTCGTTTATAGTTGAGTTTCTTTCATTGATTATGGGCCGAGCCATTTACCACACTTTAGCGAAATACTTGGTATATGTTTTGGGTTGGTCAGTTTTTGAATAATTAGCATCCTGACAATAGACTCTTTTTCATGCTTGCTTTTGTTAAATCACATTTATTTTTGTATCATTATGCTTAAAACTTGTTTAAACTTATTATTATACTTATTAAAGCAATATGAATTTTATTGGCTAAGTATTACACAATTATTACTGAATCAAGTATCTTTTAACCATGCAATTTATTATTATTGCAAATATCTAAATGATACATTTCACCCTTAGCCTTTTTGAGTGCATTTGATGTTTTAAGTACTTCATGCGTGTTATTTTATTTTATCCTCAAAGGAACCCTACTAAGAAGGTACAGTTATTATTCCCATTTCACAAATGATAATAAAAGAGACACAGTGGTGGTAGATACCATCTTGAAGGTCACACAACTATAATTAGTTGTAGAGCCAAGATTTGAACCCAGCTACTTTCTTACTTTAATGCTATTAATATATAGTCATTGTACAAAAATTTTACTCCTTGGTTGGCTATAATTGCATTTTATGATTTTATAGCTAGGATTTGGCAAATCAAATTAATTACCTTGGAAGTAATTCTTCACTTTTTCCTTCACTGAAACTACCAAAAAGACCAAATAACTAGTTCTGCTTTTCCCATTCCCATGTATAAAGAATTTGTGAATTATTTTCACATCTATGTTTTCTTTTATCCCTATTTTTTCATATATAAAATATTTGGACATATAGAGTAATATGTCCCTGTAGACCTATTGAAATTGACCTTAAATCTTAATAGGTTACAAGATGCAAATAAAGATTTAACAGCGTCACCCAAGGAGCCAAGGACAGAACTCAGATAAACAAGTTTATGGCTTTTTCAAGACTATTAAAAACCACACTTTATATGTGATATTACACTCAGTATAGACTCAGTAAACTGAATGAATGTGACCTGCCAAATATTTCAAATTACTGACTTCATATATTTAACCATCATCTTCTCCCCTACAACTTTTTTTTCTTCAGTATTCCTTAACATAGAGAATGGCCCGATGCCAAAAAATAACAGCATTCTTGACATCCTTCTCCTTCCCTACATACCATAGAAAATTAAAAGTAAATTACTGGCCCTGGCCCATTCCTAACAGAAGGCTCATGCCTCGTCAGTCGGTTTAAATCTTGGCAAAGAAAAAATATCTGTCATAGTTGGACACCTTACTGGATTACACCCAAGAAGAAGAAAGTGACTATAATTATCTGGTGATATAAGTAAAACTGAGGATAAAATGTTTCAATTTATAAAATACTTGGATACTTGTCTTGAAGATTTCTATAGTTATAGTTCACTATTTGGGGTGTACATGTGTGTACTTGCTTGTGTAGGTAAATATTTTTTCCTCTAAATGGGTTTTTAAAAGGCTACAAATTATTTGAAGGTTACTCAAAGGAGGTTGAGAAAAAAATGGAATTATAACCAATATGTGCAATGATCCGCGTGAGCAGGTGTCTTTTATGAGAGCAGTCTTGTAAAATCTGAACAAATTACAACAGTCTAAAATATAGTCCTATAAAAATTGTTCACATGATATTTTTCTGATAGAATTTTTAAAGTCTCAGTGATTCTAGTACAAATTTATTTCAATTTTCTGGTATTGTTAGTTAGCTTTTGAGAGACATAGTATTACCGATGTAATAAATGTTTCCCTTGTCCATTGAACATTAAAATCATTTGAGTTCATCTCAGCATTGCCTCTAACAAAAGTCAATAATGCTAGTGATAATAAAAATAAACAGATAAATAAAGCTTAAAAAGCAGTTTTAAGCAAATGCTCAAAAGTACTTGCAGTTAATTTGTTTTATGGCTTCCTTGTCCCTTATTCCATCACATGGCAGCCAGTTCCACCATTTTGGGTCTTCCATTTGTGACACCCTGTAGTCGGCAGGGCGTTTTGGATACAATGGATAAGAGAACTCTATCTTAGAGAAGAAAAGAAATGTATTGGCAGGATAGATATTATGTATCTCATTCATTCTTATTCATATGGAGATACAGCTGAGAGACTTAGAGGGCCCTGGGAGTCTTGCTTTTTTAATCCTTTAGCTTTTTCTGGATTACCTATTTTCTTTCATACCAAAGATTGGATTCCTCCTAAGAGGATAGACACATTTCATCAACAAATCTGGGCCTATTGTGGGACTTTGTCTATTAGAGAGTACCTGAGTTTTTCTTTCACTAGCTCCAGTTCAAACACTATATTTTATATCTAAATTGAGTCAGGTGACCATCACATGATCAATCAACTGTAACAAATAGAATTACAAAACACAGAGAAGAGTCACAAAATCTCCTGACTATGTTATGGGACCACTGCAGAGCAAAGGGAATTATTACATACTGGCTGAGCTACCACTCTGTTGGAACTACTATTTGTGCCTTGGCTTCTTAATTATGATTTGCTTGTTAGTTTTATCTGGGCTACTTATTTAAGAAAATTTTTCAAGAGGGTTAGGTGAGTAGTGTT
>PVJL010016748.1:0-20110 GCA_004026885.1 Lyroderma lyra | reverse complement strand
TTATGTATCCTCCACACGCTTCCTGCGGAGTAGAATAGCCCCTTTTGCAGATGGCTAGAACTGGGTTTTACGAAGAGGAGTGAAGAAAGCACGAGGTCCTCTCCTGCTTTCATTAGCATTGTGCCTGGTTCAGGGTTACACAATTTAAAAGGGAAGAGAGCCCTTGAACTATCTCAAAGGGGCTCCTAGAGTACTAAATAGTAAGAAAATTAAATCTATAAGGAGAGCAAGAGGACCTGATGTTATATGACTTGGACATGAGAAGGCTAAAACGCCATTTGGTAATGGTGTGGGAAAGGATGGAGGGTTGTCATTGGAGGTCAATGGCCAGCTATGCATTCTGCCCTTTGAGGAAAAAAAGCCCAACTTGAGAGATTTGTGTAGGCTGCAGCATGAAGAGTGTTAAGTGAGCCATGAACCATTCCCCCATTATTCATAAAACACTTAGGAAAGAATTACACAGGCAAGCTCGGAGAGATGGGGCGGTCCAACAATTTCCTAATTTTTAAAGTCTTTTTGTTTGTTTGTCTCTAGGCTCATGCTAAGTTAACGTATTCCTTAATTCATAGGACACACAAGATCCTTCGTATGTTTTACATCTCAGTCTATTTCTTCTGCTTGCCCACTCTCCCTCTTGCTTTCTCCTTCAACTCAGCACCATACTATTAAGATCTACCTGTGCTGCTGAGTATATGTCTACTACATTATTTCTAACTGCTTTTTAATAGTCTGCTATTGTACATATTCTTTATTTCTAGCTGCTTTTCAATAGTCTCCTGTTGATATATATTCTATGTTTATCTAATTCTCTAGTGTTGAACATTTCTACTGCCTCTAATCCTCACAAATGAATGTTCTCATATGGATATTCAACCACTTTTCAATCTGGTTGGTGGAATGCAGAGGAAGGGGAAGGGGAGATCTGGATGACCTATGTTTTCTTTAAGTAATATAAGACGTTGAATTGTCCATGAGAAACGGAGAAGCCTGGTATCACAAATTCTAGTCTAGTGTGTCAAACATTTAGAAGCCTCTCTGAGTTTCTTAGTACTTTAAGACTTTAGTAAGTGATAAGTAATTTTCTAGAACTTAAAAGAGTGTGATCTTCCATGAGCTCCCCTTCTCAATGTCATTTTCTTAAATTTGGGTTCCTCAGTTTTAGAAGCACTTCGTTTTTCCATATTGGTCATTGATTACCTGGGCAAAGCAAATGAAATATTCTAAGCAATCTTATTTGTTATAAGGTTGAGTCAAGTTCTTAAATGATTCCCTATTTTAATGATTGCAAAACCTGATGTCACTCGGGAAACCTGAGTCACTGGGAAAGCTGAATTAGAACCTTAATAATGGTACCTTGTATTCATATAGTATGTATAATTTATAGTGCTATTCATAAACACCATCCATCTCATTGAACCTTACAGCAACCGTGTGAGATAGGTGGAATTAGGATTATAGCTTGAATTGTAGATGAAGAAATGAAAGTTCAAAGCAATTAAGTAAGTTGTCCAAAGTCACTTGGAGATTTAAGTGATGTTGCTAGAAGGGGAGAGTGGGTCTTCTGAGACTCCATCCAGCCTCTTTCTGTAACAGTATGTCTGATGTTCAGAGAAATAATCTACTGGGGGGTTCAAGGTTATCACCTGAGCTGGACTTTCTGCTCTATCTGTCCCTTTCAATGAATTTGTGATATTAATGAGTAGGCTAAAGCTGCATAGCCTCTGTTTGTCTCATTAGTTGAACACCTGTTCATAAAAACGACTTAGTTGGGGAAAAACAAGGCCCATATAACTGAGTCGCATGGCAACAAGCAGCATGCATAGTGGACTTTGGCATATGTTGGAACTCTACAAAGTACCAGGTGTCTGTTATTTAATCCATTACCTAATTCAGTCATAAAATAAGAATGGTCTTTGGACCATAAAAAATAATAATTGATTCAAGTATATCTGTGCACAGAGATAATTGCATTCTCTCAAAGAGCCTTTTCTGTACATTTCACTATGTACGAACAACCTGAGCAAGTTATGCCTGCTTACATCAGGCAGGCCACAGCAGCCTATGAAGGAGCGACCGAAACATCTACTAATGGTACACATGCAGAGCCATGGAGGTCTCTAACTACTGTTCCTCACTATGTACATAATTAGAGATTGGACAAAAATATTATAAAACCCAGCAGCATACATTTTCAAAAAAATAAATCGTGATGACATGTCCCCAGAATTACAAATAAACAGTCCTTTTTAGGGTCAGGCACTGAGAATAAGAACATTTTCAGAAAGAAACTCTACTTTTTAACATTTTAAAATGACTGAATGGCTACAGAGCAGTGTGACAGTTCTATCTACTTCATTCTCAATTATCTGTGTGTGGCTTATCTGTATTAGATTTTTTAAAATACAGACTGATTTCTATCATCAGCACTTAAGTTTTTGAGCACCCATCTCTTCTATGCAGCAAACAGATACATCTCCCTGCCCTACAGATTATCGCTCTAATTAATCTAATTAATTCTCTCCAAAATAAAATATACTTAGGAAGCTAAATGGATGACTAACATATTCTAAAGCATAAAAAGATATTTATCTGCCATTTTAACTTATTTCTGGCATTTCTTCTCTCCACAAGATGATTAAAAAATTGATGTTTTTATTTATTTGCTTTTGAGCTTAATGGTGCACATTTTTATTTATGTTTAATGCTTTCTTTAGAAAATATTGAGATATTCCCCCCATACCAGAAATTTATTTAATTTTCTGGTGTATTAGGGCATCATGCATTTTCAAAGAGGAGATCTGATAATTCAATTTACTTCACAAGTCTCACTCGTATTATCTGGTTTGAAAAGCCCTGAGCACATGGCTGTGCTCCATGGAAATCTCCAGTACAAGCTCTTTTTGTTCTTTTGTTTATATTTGATCCCAGAACTAAACTCTGTATGAGATGTAATGGATATTCGCACTTAGTAAGCATTAGCAAAACCATACTAACAATACCCAAAGTAGGCAGAGGCCCCAGCATTATTCATCCTACCAGACAAATCTCTACCCTCTCTATTGGAACTGCAATAAAATTGAAAGGTCAGGAAATTTGAAGCTATAGTGTATCCTCTTTTAACCATAGAATGGCAACAATGTGCTTTCTTAAAAGCAAAGAACAAAACAAAACAAAACAGCCTCCTGCTGTTACTGTGGTTAGGTATAGGAAGGAGTACTAGAGTATGTGGTTCTGTCCTCTAAGATCCTGCCAGACCCACATCTTGCTAATGTATAACAGCAGTGCAGATGCCTAAATTCCACAGGAACATTTTTACTATTCCACACCTAAGTGAGAAATGTAATAAGGAGACCAGATGTCCAGATTTGCCTGGGACACTCTGAGGTATGCTTGGTGTCATAGTGTAATTATTCATAGCACTGCTTTTACAGTTAGTGTTCCAGGTTGGATGACAAACTGTGTGGCCATGTTAATTTAACAGATAGGCTGAATATTAAAAAACACCTTGGTTCAAAATACTTCATGGCTCCTCAGTTGTCCTTTGAAGTAGAAATTAGGCACACAGCGTTGGGCAAATCGGGGACACGGCTTAGAATGGACCACTGTACAACCCTTTGTCTGGTCAGTGATCAGCAACCTGTTGATGAGGAATAACATGATGATTTAAAACCCAGGCCACTCTGACCATCGGATTTTAGAGGAGACATGGTCTCAGAGGTCGTCTGCTCCAACACCTTCGCTTTTCTGGATGCAAAAATAATGTAACACTTCCGGAAATGTGTACATCATTTTGGTTGTCTACGTTGTTTCATGAGCATGATCTCACTGGCCCACACTGCAGTAAATGACAGGGAAGGAAATTCTCAGTCATATTTCACAGAGAAGACAACTACATTTCAAATAACTTTCAAAACCTGAGCCACAGTACGTGGAAGAGTTAACCTGAAATCCAGGTCTGAGGCCTTGCCCGAGCTCTCTTACTCCATATGGTTTAATATTTTCATTTAGTAATGAGGATTTATAATTTATCCATTAAAGATATACAAACATTCTCTGGAACTAATACTATCTACTCAAAAGAACTTTATTTCTGCTTCTCTCTTTCTCCTCCACCTACAAAGAGCTCCGGCCCTCAACGAAACTGTTCTGGTCCGACAGCCCTGCTTAATTATTATGCCTTTATAAAATAAAGTCATACTTTTTGAAGTGAAAATAAAGGTTAATATGCGTACATTCAATAAGGATTCACCGCACACTCAGCAATGTGTCAGAGCCAATTGTGGATCCTTGGGATACATGGGGGCTGTGCTGCAAACCTCTAACATCCTCAAAAGTTCCTGAAAACCCCTCCGATATCTGACCGGAACCTCATTTTCTAAGCCAAATTTAAATGAAAGCTCCTTTTTGAAATAAAATATCATTAAATTTCACTAGGATATTTCAACAGGATTATTTTTTACTTTTTTTCTCCAGTAACAAATATGTAGCAATGTAGTGACACTCCCCTTTTGTGAGTGAGCCTGGGATTCTACTTACAGTTTATGATGTTCTTTCTAGAGAAAACTGTTTATGAATTCGAAATAGTCATCACAGATATAGCTCTCTGGGAAAGCAGTCTGTTTACAATGTGGAGGTCTCTGATAAGGAGATTATGGAAACGAGACTGCCCGCTTTCATTTGCCCATTGATTTCTAAAGCGGTCAGCTAAATACTCCACTTACTTCACAGCTCACTCAATAAGGAGGCCTAAGGTTCTTTTACTGTCTTTCACCATTTCTCTATATGTTCACACACAAAAGTTTGGATTAGAAAATGAGTTGGGCTATCAATAAAAAAAACTCAGTGTGTATACAAAGACTTTTCTGTCCAGGTTATTTAATAATGAATTCATTGCTGAAAGTCATTCAAAGACATTCATAGTATCTTATTATTTTCTATAAGTGGCTGTGGAAAGACATGACCACTAAGAGACTTGTTCCAACAGCAGTTTCAGGAGGTTCCTTCATGGAGTCAACCAAGCTCTGTACATCTAGAGATTAAGTAGCAGTCACATCAGTCACTAAGGTCCAGCTGGTCTGGTTGAAGCCAGCCTTTCTATTCCATTCTGTTGGATGCTATAACTTTTTTTAATGTCACTTGTATACCATATCATTCACATAATGTCACCTTTTAATTATGTCTGTACCAAAGAAGAGTATGTGGGGGAAAGACAGCCAGCCTGGCTGGTGGGGTTGGTGATAATTACTGAAATCATTGGCTAATCCATTTAACTGGGTCAGAGCTGTGTCTGTTCTCCAAGACCGAGAAGCATGCCACGGGCAGGGAAGCATTGTTCCCAGACTGGCCTTACCCCACAGGGGAGCCAGAGCAGGCACAGCATACCACCTCACTCCTGTCCCAGGTGGCACACCTAGCATGACTGCCCCTCTTCCCAACCACCAGCTTTAAAACCACTCCTAAGGTTCTTCTGTCTACATTGCTACTCAATACAAAGAGGAAATACAGTGTTCTGGTTAAGAACATGGATGCAGAAGCTAGACTTTCTGGGTTTGAACCCCTCTTCTGTTACTCACTAGAATTGAATTTGGGAAAATGTATGTAAGTTTCCATCTATACTAGTTTTTACATGTGTAAAATGGATACAATAAGAGGATCTGTCACGTAATGTTGCTTCTTCTGATGATTAAATGAGTTAATGCATCTCAGACATTTTGGACTGTGCCTGGGCATGATAATTACTCAACAAATATATTGCTGTTATTGTTATAACAGGGTTGAGTTTTCTGTATGCAATTCAAAAATATGAATCAACTCAGTGCTGTTTGGGGCAGTGAGGACCAAAAGATATTAGAAGACTGGAAATTTATTCTTTCCAATGTTAGTTTTGGTTTTCAACATGGTCAGTCCTGGTTGCTGAAAACACAGAGAACTGTCTTCCTAAATTATGTCCTAAATCAAGTCATGCCAGATGCCATCGGTTAAGTTCTGTTTAACAGACATTTAATGAGAAACTATTAAGTGCCAGATACTTCTAATGGATGCTGGAGAAATATAAGTGTGTAAGAGATGACATATCCCTCATAGGAGAACATATAATTTAGTGGGGGAAGGCAGGCCCATGGACAAATTATTTCAGAACAATTTCAATTGGTCATTATTCTCATAGGCCAGGCCTAGAAAAATCTACCCACCAATTCATATAGCATAATATTTGTTCCTGCTTATTTTTAACTTTCTCACTACTCATCTTCTTTCCTATTAATGTTCCCTCATTAATAGATGAGAGGAAAGGATAAATTGGGAAGTGGTGTGGAGAAACGAGCAAAGAAACCATTATTTTAGGGAAAGTACCAACAACTGAGGTCAAATCAATGTACAATGTAGAAGCGCTAATGAGAAAACATGCTTAGGATGTGACACCCCCTGCCCCACCCTTGTTAGTCTTGAGAACTTCCATCCAGGGATACATCTTCTGATGAAGGAATATATACAGCATTTGATTTTTTAGAAAAGGTTCTGATTTCAACCATTGTGCTTTACCATTCCAGGAAGATTAAAAAAGAAAGAAAGAAAGAGACTGTAATCCAGAAAGTGAATCTTACAAACTGTTCTTACCACTTGGCCATCTGGGAGCCTGAACGCTCAGCTCACACTCATTTACAGAACAACAACACCCTCTGTGAACACCTCCCTTACGATAATACAGTAGACCCTTCGTTAACTGGAACTCAAGCATCCTGATCTCTCAAACAACTTCCAATTTTTTTTGCCGGTTGCTTGAGATTTTGCCAGTTTCTTAAGAGTGCCAGTTGCTTGAGTTCTGGTTAACAGAGAGTCCACTTACATTTATCTGGCATCTACCAATCCCCTTGGGTGCCAGTTAACTGAGAGTCTGCTCTATATTAACTCTACAACAAAGCTTGAGCTAGGAAAACGTATGTATTATTCTATTCCTTCTTCACATGAGAGAAATGGAGGCTCAGCAAAGAGAGGATTTGAATGATTACTACTTAGCACTTCTAATTATCTGACCTCTTTACTACATTAATTCAAATTTCATTTTACTTTTAATTGTGCTGGGTTTCCTGAAACAGGGGGAGCTTCTAAGGCAAGAAGAAAGTAAATCTAAAGAAGAGGACCTGGAACGCAATGAGCTGAATTGGCAACTACACAGAGCACATATAAAAGTGCACATCAGATATGCAGAATTTAAAAGAAGGCAGCATTGCTTATTTTTAAGCCTTGGATTAACTACTGAGAGATAATCCCAGAGCAGGGCTGAAACATCAAAAACCAAACCTCATGACAACTTAGCCTGGGGGAATAAGAGGTACTTGGGAAGGTATGGTCACTGGAATTCAGTTGGAATGCCATGAATTCAAGTACTAGTAGGCATCTCAGTCTTCCTGCCTCAGTCAGTCAAGTGCATGTTCTGGGAGAACAGTGTGCTTGTCATTGTAAGCTGGCAGGTGGTTCTGCATGTGCCCATAGCTGTTACACTGGGTTAAAGGTTAAGAGCTCAGATCTTACTGGACAAATGTGCACAAATTTCCCCAATTGATCTGCACCTCAAAAACTGGAGTCAGAATAAAACTTGAAAGGGCTGATTCCATTATCTCTGTTGTCTTGCTGTCAAGTAGACACCAGGGTTTTCTCAGGAGACATGTGGAGGTCTATAAAAGGCTGCAACAGCAGCTAAGGCAATGAGGCTGTAGAGACCACACAGTAGGTCAGCAATGAGTTCACCCAAAATGAAAATGACTGGCTGCCTCCAGCCAATTTTTTATTGAAGTGATAGACGATAACTAAAATTAGAACTCAATGATCAAATAGGTGATTCAGTGTTATTTTAGAATTTCTGCCATCAATAGAGCATAAGGAGAATATATAGTATTTTGTATATAAAAATCAATCTTGATGTGTATGACATCACAAACTGCCTTTCCTGCTATAGCCAGAATAAAAGGTAGAATTCTGAGTCTTCCTCTGATGCTATAGACAAGTTAATTAACCTATCTTTATTTAAAAAGCCAAGCAATGATTAATACAAAAATCAGAACCTTGGTTTCCCCTGGAGGGAGATAAGCCAGAGGGTGGATTGGGAAGGAAATACAAGTAGCTACCGTGGTCTTGGTAATGATTTAATTTTTAAATTGAGTGGGGTTCACTAGTGTTTATTTAATTTATGCTTTGTAACTTACATGTACATTACATATATCCTTGGATACCTAATTATTTGAGTGGAAAATGAAAATGTTTATGTCCCTAATTCCATTTCTAAGATAGGCTTGTGAAAGAAACTAAAAGAACCAATACCTGCTTTTGAACTGGAGCTCAGTATCCCATGACTAGGGTATTACAGTTCAAACACTTAACACATTGTTTGGTTTTCCATGTTTATATCCTATTTTAAACTCATATCCTAATAGTCTCTCTCTCTTTTATCCTTCCTGTCTATCCCTACATCCTTTCTTCTTCTTTACTCAATTATTTTAAATTCATCTCTGGTGTTTCTATATGGAGACGCTGATGTTCACTCTTGGGAGGGCAATCATTGATATGATTAACACATTTTTTAAAGTGCAAAATTAAATTCTGACTCCCAGGAGCTCCATAGAAAGGAAAACAGTAACATTTTTACCATAATACAGACAAGGCCTGCTGTAATTAGTTCTCCATATATCTTTTGTATTGCTCTTAGTGACCAGTGGAAGTAACAAGCTAGCCTGGAGACAAACTCTAAACTCAAAAAAATATCTCAAATCTCTTACTGGCCTAGAACAGGAAATACTTTCACACAGTAAACAGTAAAAATGGTACCTTTTAACCTTAAAAAGTTAAGTAGGCTGAAAACATAAACAGTTTCAAGAAAGTTTAAATATTATGCATCAGGAAGGCCTTCTCAAGGTGGCGACTGGAAAGTAGGTCCTTAAAACCTCTCCCAGAGAATACAATTAATAGGCCATCCAGGAGCCAAGAAAGAAAACCCTGAGTGATACAGTGACAACTAAGAAATCCACGCCTCACAAGAAAACACCTGAAGGTTAGACAGCGGGGCGAGCAGGAGAAAGGGGAGGGAGCAGAGACGGATCACGTGGGGATCCCATCACTGCTAACTAAAAAAAACAGAAAGAATTTGGGGAACAGCACAATATACGGGAGGGAGGAGGCCAAGAGTGAGAGCCCAAGTGGTAAAACGCTGGGAGACTGTGAGGGAGCTGAACCTGAAAGCAGCGTGTTAGGGACAAAGCCTAGGAGCCAACCGCTGAAACTCTTAAGTAGCGAGAAAGCTGAATGTGGACTTTAAATAGCCACAGGCCGAAATAAAGCCCCAGAGACAGCACCTCAGCTCCTGGCATCCTTGTGGCCTGCAACACACGCACGTGGCTCCTCTACAGAGCCCCGGTTCTCGGCCACGGCAGAGGTGCGCCAGCCCCCCTCATACGGCTGGTGACATCAGGTCTGCAGCTTTAAACCTGTGCCTAGTGCATACCTGGTGCCCTTGCTCGGCCCTCTCACAAGGCCTGGCTTGTGGTACACACATATCCAGCGCCCTCACACACACCTGGTGATCTCGCAGGGCCTGCAGATTCTGCACATGGAGCTCACGCACCCGGCGCACAAGCCCAGTGCCCTCGTATGCACCCGGCAATCTCGTGTGTCCTGCGGGTTTTGGCCATGGAGTACACACATCAGTGCCATCACATGGCACTCTCACACAACCAGCTGTGCCGCGTGTGCTCCTGTGCCCTCATTCAGTGTGCACTTGTAGACATGGGCCGAGCAGCCGCTGTGGAGACGAATCGCTGGAACACGCCTGGGGTAAAGTGCTGGAGAGAAAAGAGAAATGGATTTGACATCATTTGCTCCAACCAGCAAGAGTGGAATTGGCTTGCATCCCATCGGCCTCCCTCATCTCTGCCAGCACCGCCCCCCCCACCCCAGCAAAGGGCAGGAGGTGGAGCTGATCCAGCGAGCTTTTTGTTGGCCTCTCCCTTCTCCTATAGCCTCCCCAGTGAACTGCAGATAGTGGAAGGACCATGGATTGATGTGCCCCACCTGCAAATGTTGCTGGAGACCAGAGGTAAGGCTTAAACACCTCTCATCCTCCCTAAACTTGACCCACCAGTGCCACCTAGTATCTGCTCTACAGCAACACACCACAAAGGACTATAAAGCCCTCATGCCAAAGAAGAACATAGCAGACAGTATGAATACTTTAGGATTTAAAACTGCTCAGAAAGAAGATGAAAAATCTCCAGAAAAGGATCTCATAGATCTAGAAATTTCTGAACTAAGTGACAGAGAGTTTAAAGTAGTCATTCTAAAGACTGAGAGAAATGAAAACATACTGGCAAAACACCATACCTGAGGTGAACGAACTAAGTAAGGAAATCTATGAACAAAAGAAACAGTTTAACAAAGAAATTCAAAACATAAGGAAGAATGAGATGGAAATTTGAGAGATAAATAATACAATAAAAGAAGTGAGAAACAAAATAACTGCCATAGAAAACAGGGCCAACAAGATGGAGGAAAGAATTAGTGATATTGAAAATCAGAACATGGGAACATCTCAGAAAGAGGATGATAGGGAATATAGAACCAAAAAACTTGAAAGAACTCTGCAAGAAATATCTGACTCCATGAAACAAAACAACGGAATAATAGGAATAGAAGAAGGAGCAGAGCACTCTACAAAGAACATACGCAAACAAATAGTAGATGAGAATTTTCCAAACCTATGAAAATATCTGGAACCCCAAATTCAAAAAGGAAATAGGTCCCCTAGATACCTGGACTCTAGCAGATATTCTCCAAGACACATAGTACTACAGATGTCAAAAACTAAAGACAAACAGACAATTCTCAAGGCAGCCAGGGAAAAAAGAACTATAACCTTTAGAGGAAAACCCATCAGGCTGGCATCAGGCTTCTCAGCAGAAACTCGACAAGCCAGGAGGGAATGGAATCTAATATTCAAAACTTTAAAAGAGAGAAACTTCCAGCCAAGAATAAATTATCCAGCAAAATTATCCTTCAGATATGAAGGATGAATAAAGACCTTCTCAGACACACAGAAGCTGAGGCAATTTGCCAGCAAGAGGCTAGCACTTCAAGAAATACTGAAGGAGGCTCTTCGACCTGAAACAAAACATCAGGACAAATGAAATAGATTTGGGGCAATAAAACAGAAATAGAAACAGAAATAAAACAAACAACACCACCAACAAAAAAGCAACGGCTGCAGAAAATCCTCACTCTAAATGTTAATGGACTTACCAATAAAAAGACACAGAGTAGCAGACTAGATTAAAAAAACATAACCCATCCATATGCTGTCTCCAAGAGATACACTGCAGCCCTAAGGACAAACACAGACTCAGAGTGAAAGGATGGGAAACAATACTCCAAGCAAATGGTAACCAGAGAAAAGCAGGAGTTGCCATATCAGTATTTGATGAAATAAATTTCAGGTTAAAAAAGATAAGGAGAGACAAAGATGGGTATTACATAGTGATAAAAGGCAAAATACAACAACAAGAAGATTTGACACTAATTAGTACATATGTTCCCAACCAGGAAGCACCAAAATATACAAAGCAACTACTAACAGATATGAAAAGAGAAACTGACAAAAGCATAATCATTATGGGAGACTTAAACACCCCACTAACAGCCATGGACAGATCATCCAAACAGAAAATAAATAAGGAAATATCAACTCTAAATGTCATATTACAGCAACTAAACATACATTTACCGAACACTTCATCCAACAAAAAGAGACTATACCTTCTTTTCTAGTGCACATGGAACATTCTCAAGGATAGACCACATGCTCGGACATAAAAGTAGCCTCAGCAAATTCAAGAAGGTTGAAGTTGTACCAAGTATATTCTCAGACCACAAAGCTTTAAAATTGGAGATCAACTATAAAAGGAAAGCAGAAAAAATCACATATACATGGAGATAAAACAACATCTTATTAAAAAATGACTGGATAAAAGAACAAATAAAAGAGGAGATTAAAAAATATATAGAAACTAATGATAATGAAAATACAACATATCAGAATTATTGGGACACAGCAAAAGCAGTAATAAGAGGGAAATTTATATCATTACAGGCCTATCTTAAGAAACAAGAAAAATCACAAGCAAGCATCTTAGCTTCCCATCTTAAAGAACTCGAAAAAGAAGAGCAGACAAAAGCCAAAGTCAGCAGAAGGAAAGAAATAATAAAAATTAAAGTAGAGCTAAACCAATTAGAGGACAGAAGGACAATAGAAAAAAAAATTAATATTACAAAGAGCTGATTCTTTGAGAAACTCAACAAAATTGACAAATCTCTGAATAGACTAATCAAACGATGAAAGGAAAGGACATAAATATCCAAAATTAGAAATGAAAGGGGAGAAATTACCACTTATACCACAGAAATACAAAAGATTATAAGAAAATATTATGAAGGAATTTATGCCATGAAATTTAACAATCTAGAAGAAATGGACAAGGTCCTAGAAACTTATAGCCTACCAAGACTGAACCAAGAAGAACTGGAAAATCTAAATACACCAATCAATAGTAAAGAAATTGAAATGACTATCTATAATCTTTCTAGAGGCAAAAGCCCCAGACCAGATGGTCTCACCAATGAGTTCTACCAAGCATCCAAAGAAGAATTAACACCTATCCTCCTCACACTTTTCCAAAAAATTGAAGAGGAAGCAACACTTCCTAACTCATTCTATGAGGCCAACATTACCCTAACACCAACAACTTTGGGAAACAAGGTAATATTATCTTGTAAAGTTAATAGCCACATACCTTATGACTAGTTCCTTTCTTTGTATATACCCTGGAGCAGGGACCCCCAACCCCTGTTAGGAAGTGGGCTGCACAGCAGGAGGTGAGCAGTGGTGAGCTCCCAAAGCTTCATCTGTATTTATAGTCGTTCTCCACCGCTCACATTAGGGCCTGAGTTCAGCTCCCTGTCAGATCAGTGGCGGCATTAGATGCTTATAGCAGCATAAACCCTACTGTGAACTGTGCATAAGAGGGATCTAGGTTGCGTGCTCATTATGAGAATCTAATGCCTGATGATGCTAGTGCTGGGGAGCAGCTGCAAATACAGATTAACATTAGCAGAGCGGTTTGATTGCACAAAAACTATAATAAATCAATTGCTTGCAGATTCATATCAAAACCCTATCAGTGAGTGGCAAGTGACAATTAAGGTGCATCTGGTGGTAGCCTTCATAGTGGCAAGTGAGTTGAAATACTTCAATTGTACAGCTGCATCTGGTGGCAGGCTTTAAGTCAGAATTCAGCACTTATTTTAATTTGCACATGACCCACCCATTATTTTATTTACCACTTTGGTCTGCAGCTCTTTTCTGCATTGCTCACTTGTCTCAGATGGGACTGCCTAGTTGCAGGAAAACAAGCTCAGGGCTCCCTCTGATTCTGCATTATGACAAGTTTTATAATTATTTCGTTATATATTACAATGTAATAATAATAGAAATAAAGTGCATAATAAATGTAATGTGCTTGAATCATCCCCAAACCATCTCCCCCACCCCCTGGTGCATGGAAAAATTGTCTCCCATGAAACTGGTCCCTGGTGCCAAAAAACGTTGGAGACAGCTGCCCTAGAGAACCCCTTATAGATGTGTTTAAGAAGACATATACAAAATTGTTCAGCAAGGCAATGTTCATGATAGCAAAGACCTGGAAACAACCCAAATACCCATCAACAGAAAAAAAACTAAAGTATAGTATAGTCACAAAATGGAAACAGAAGTGAATATTAATGAACTCTAAACACAGAAATATGGATAAATCTTGGAACATGTTGAAAAAAGTAATTCACAGAGTTGTATATAGTGATACATTTCAAAAATACACAAAACTTTAAAAAGCATTCTTTTAGAGATTCATACATATGTGATAGAACTATTTTGAAAAGTGAAGAAATAATTAATACAAAGATCAGAACCTTAGTTTCCTCTGGAGACAGAAAAGCCAGAGGGTGCATTGGGAAGGAAATACAAGTAGCTCCCATAATCCTGGTAATGATTTAGTTTTTAAGTTGGGTGGATTCTTAGTGTTTATTTAATTTAAGGTGGACCACTAGTCTGATCAAGGATGCTTTTTCGTTTTTACATAAATTTTCTCATTTTAAAATAATAAATGTGAAAATCCAGAAATATATAAAAAATATTTAGGTAATCTCTAGTTCCACAATGTAGATATAACCACTGTGAATGTTTTGTTATATTTTCCTCCAGTCTTTTTTTCTATGTAAAATTGGAATCAATATAGCATTTAAAAAGTATTTTTTCATATAGGTTTGGAATCCTGTATCCCTGAAGACAGGAATGATACTATGTGAACATGGTATATTCATAGTCTAATATTCAGTTTTAAGTTCTATTATATAAATTGTCTATGTAAATGATAAGTTAAATTTTAACATTTCCCTCATTGTAAAATTTAAGGAATTAGAGAAGGATGATCAAACTCAAGCTTGCCAAATTGTTTTCACTGTAATTTTTATCTTCTAAATCAATTATGAAAATTTGAATGATGCTGTGGAAGAAATGTCTTTTTACATAACCTGCTTTCTTGAACTCCTATTTCAACACAAAAATACATTTTCCTGTAAGATTTTAAGAAGTGTTATATAATTTATAAACTTTTGAAAGCATGAAAAGTTTTCTCTTGATAATTCCTAATTTTAAAGACAATTTGTCCATTTTTGGCCATATACAAGATTAATAACATGGGGTCTAAATTTTTTTCCAAAGTGTATTTCTAAAAACTTACTTCTTTTTTTATTAAAAATATATTATTTTTATTGTCAGACTTATTGGGATGACATTGGTTAGCAAGAATTCATAGGTTCCAGGTGTAGAATTTAGCAGTGCATCATCTATTTTTTGCATTGTATGGTCACCACTCAGTGTGAGTTCTTTTTCCATCACTGTATATTTGACTCTCCTCCCTCCTCTCCCACTCCCTCCCTCTTCTCCTACACCCTCTTCCTTGCCCCCAGATAACCCTTAAATTATTGATTGTGTCCATGAGTTTTGTTTGTTTGTTTGTTTTTTCTGTGTTACTTTAAGTTTTATATTCTGCATATGAGTCATATGGTTCTTGGGTTTTTCTGCCTGATTTATTTCTCTTAGCATGATCTCAAGGTCCATCCATTTTTGTCACAAATGGCAGTATTTCATCTTTTCTTGTAGCTGAGTAATATTCCATTGGGTATATGTAACACAGCTTCTTTATCCAGTCATCTGTCACAGGGCACTTTGGTTGTTTCCATGTTTTGGCCACTGTGAACAGCACTGCAATGAACATTGGGGTACGTAAGTCTTTGTGGACAAAGGTTTTCAAGTTTTTTGGGTAGATCCCCAGAAGGGGGATTGCTGGGTCAAATGGTAACTCCATTCCCAATTTTCTGAGAAACCTCCACACTGTTTTCCACAGTGGTTGTACCAGTTTGCACTCCCACCAGCAGTGTGCCAGAGTTCCTTTCTCTCCACATCCTCTCCAGCACTTGTTATTCCTTGTCTTGTTAATAACAGCCATTCTCACAGGTGTGAGGTGGTATCTCATTGTGGTTTTGATTTGCATTTCCCTGAGAGCTAATGAGGATGAGCATTTTTTCATATGTCTGCTGGCCATTTGTATTTCCTCATGGGAGAAGTGTCTGTTTAGTTCTTCTGCCCACTTTTTAATTGGGTTGTTTGTTTTTTTGTTGTTAAGTCATATTTGTTCGTTATATAGTTTACATATTAGACTCTTACCAGGTGTGTTGTTTGCAAATATTTTCTCCCATTCATTTGGCTGTCTTTTTGCCTTGTTGATGGTTTCTTTTGCTGTGCAGAAGCTTTTTAGTTTGATATAGTCCCGTTCATTTATTTTTACTTTTACTTTCCTTGACTTTGAGGTCAGGTTCATGAAGTCTTCCTTGAGTCCTAGGTCTATAAGTTTAGTACCAATGTTTTCTTCTATACAGTTTATTGTTGCAGGTCTGATATGAAAGTCTTTAATCCATTTTGAGTTAATTTTAGTATATGGTGAGAGTTCACAGTTCAGATTCATTTTTTTTTTTTGCAAATGTTTTTTCAGTTTTGTTCCTTTATCAAAAATTATTTGTCCATGTATTTGTGGATTTATTTCTGGGCTTTCAATTTTGTTCCATTAGTTTGCATGTCTGATTTTCTGCCAATACCAAACTGTTTTGATTATCAATGCTTTATAGTAAATTGAAATCGGGGAGTGTGATACCACCAGCCTTATTCTTTTTATGTAACATTGTTTTGGCAATTCGAGGTCTTTTGTGGTTCCATACAAATCTGATCATTTTTTTAATCTATTTTATGAAAGTATGATTGTGGGATTTTGATGGGAATTGCATTGAATCTGTAAATTGCTTTGGATAATATGGCCATTTAAACGATGTTAAGTTTTCCTATCCATGAACACAGAATATCTTTCCATTTCTTTGGGTCCCCTTCAGTTTTTCTCAAAAGTGTCTTATAGTTTACTATGTATAAGTCTGTCACGTTGTTAAGTTAATTCCCAGGTAGCAAAAGGAATTGACTCCCTCATTTCTTTTTCTGAGGATTCATTGTTTGTATCTAGGAATGCAGTTGATTTTTGTATGTTGATTTTGTATCCTGTGACTTTACTGTATTCATTTATTGTTTCTAATAGTTTCCTGGTGGAATCTTTGAGATTTTCTATATCAAGGATCATGTCATCTGCAAATAGTGACAAATTGATCTCTTCTCTCCCCATTTGGATACTGTGTATTCCTTTCTCTTGCCTGATTGCTGTGGCTAGAATTTCCAGTACTATATTGAATAGCAGTGGTGACAGGGGACATCCCTGTCTTGTTCCTGATTTTAAGGGAATGAGCTTCAGCTTTTCCCCATTTAGTATATAAACTGAGAGTTCGTCATATATGGCCTTTATTATCTTGAGATACTTTCCTTCTATACCTATTTTACTCAGTGTTTTGTTCATGAATGGATGTATCTTGTTGAACGTTTTTTCTGCATCAATTGATATGGTCATATTGTCTTTATCTTTATTTTGTTTATGTGCTATATCACATTGATTGATTTTTCTATGGTGAACCATCCTTGTGCTTCTGGCATGTATCCCACTTGATTATGATGTATGATCCTTTTTTATGCA
This sequence comes from Lyroderma lyra, assembly GCA_004026885.1. NCBI lineage: Eukaryota > Metazoa > Chordata > Mammalia > Chiroptera > Megadermatidae > Lyroderma > Lyroderma lyra. The sequence goes on along the minus strand of PVJL010016748.1, from coordinate 2,891 downwards.
TTGTTGTATTCTATTTGCTAATATTTTGTTTTAATAATTTTTGGATCTGTGTTCATCAGAAATATTGGTCTATAGTTTTCCTTTTTGATATTGTCTTTTATGTTGGTATTAGGATAATTTGGGCACATAGAATTAGTTAGGAAGTCTTGCCTCATCTTCAATTTTTTGGAAGAGTCTGAGGAGGATAGGTGTTAATTCTTCTTTGAATGCTTGGTAAAATTCATTGGTGAGACCGTCTGGTCCAGGGCCTTTGCCTCTAGGGAGGTTGTGAATAAAAGCTTATTTCTTTAAAACTACCTCTACTTACCTTCTTACTCAAGTGTTGAAATCAGTTAGATGTACAGCATCAGTTAGAAGATATTTTAATGCATATTTATAGGTATAAGGTATAAAAAATTCTAAACCTTTATGGTTTGTGTTAATGATTAAATCTCATAAGAGCTGAAATGCTCTTTGTGTCTGTCCCATGCTAGTTTTGATTGAGGAAGTCTGTGGTGGGCCTGGACATTTCTATTGGTGATTTGGAAGCCCGGTCAGGCAGGAGAACTACTGCTCTAAGCTTAAGGACAATAACCAAACAAAAACAAAAACAAAAAGAAACTCTCTCTTTTTTAACCAGCCTTCTGTTAGCCTGAGGGGGCAGATCAATATTACACTCCTACTTGTCAATTTCTGAGAGACACTGACACCTTGGGTGACCCCCTTTCCATGCTGTCCAGAGTATTTCAGTAAGTAATGGATAGGGAATCTCTACTTCTTCTAAAGACGCACCATTTTTCTTGGGGAAGTGGCAGCACATCATTTTTCTCACTTAAAAAAATACAAAGTAACATCAGGAGATCATTGCTTCCATGAAGTCCATCATGAACATAAAGGAAATTCAGGCTAAAGAAAATTGAGAGAAGCCCTAAAGAATGACTGTCTGCATTTTTTGCTTTTGGCCCCCTCACCAAGGGGCTCTGTTTATGAGGAGTATTGTTCACTGATAACCTTTTTCTCCTGGTATGTTGTTGATGGCTTTACAAAGGTGTTGGACTGGCTAGGACAGGGGGAAGAAGATGGTAATTGTGAGTCTACCACTGTTTCTGCAGGTTGCTAGTTGTAGCAATCTCTGTCAGCTAGTTCATATAGGTAAATATCTTTAAAATAAGTAACATGGGATTAGGAGACCAAGGTAAAGCTGTCTACCCAGGCATTGGAATTATTTTAGGAAAAGCCATTGGTTTGCATTTAACCACTTTGAGAAGGTTTATGCATTGTCTCTCCCTATCCACAGAAGAAAACACAGCCACAAGACAAATTACTCTTAGAAGATTTCATAGGACATTAATAACCACAGCAATGATAGAACTGGTACTAAAATTAAAGTTTAAGAAGCTTTAAAATATTTTTAGTTCTTTTCTTCTGAAATTGTTTAGACTACCTTCAGAGAAACTTTTCAACAGTTTCCTTACTGGAAAGAGTTGAGAAGTTTTATAAGGCCAAGGACACCAGGGTGATTTGTTTTATAAATTTCCTTTAAAAGAAAGGAAGAGAACGAGAGAAGAAACAAAAGCAGCAGCAGCAGCAAGCACTTGTCAACCCAACAGGGTTGAAATGACAGAGGCTGAGTTTTGTGGAGAAGTAGCAGGTAGACCTCACTTGAGGGGTTAGAGCTTCCATCCTCGTTTGGAGAAATCAAGTTTGTTTGTTTGGTGTACCTTGGGAAAGTAGGTGCTTTCAAATGGTCCTCCCACGGATCTTCTTAGCAGCCAGCCAAGTCCAATGGCCCTCAGCCAACTAACTGGAAGAGTATTTTAAAGTCAAGCAGGGCCTATCCATGAACCCTCATACAAAATCCTGTAGCAGGAATCCACAAAAATAAAAGAGAAAATGCACCTGACCAAATGGAAGAACATTAGTTGCCCTTGAATTATATAATAGCAATTAAATAACAAAAAGAAGTACATGCGTAACAGTCCTTGAATCTGAGTCCAGTTGAGAAATCTATACGTTTGATTAATATTTCTTCTGAAGTACTGAGGACTCCACAAAGAAGTAGCAAAAGGTTTCGTGTAAGAGCCAGCATAACTGTGTCAATGGAATTAGATGGAAACTTTCTAGGGTAAGAACTAAGATCAGAGGCAACAGTTTCCTCACTCCTGTGTTCTTTTAGGCAAAATGAGCAATGGTAGGTGGTTCCAGGGGGGCCTCTGTGGCTGTAACTGGTACCCTAAGAGGACAGTCACTTCCCATTCAAAATGGTAACACACCCCTGCCTGCATTTAGACTGTTGCGCTCCTGATTTTTTTCTGCCTAACTAGAGACAGAATGGCCTGTTGAAAAGGGTCTAGCAGAGCACAGGACTGAAACTGAAGCTAAGACCTTCTATTCTAGGGTACTGGTCACTAACTGGGCAACACTGGAAAAGTCAGTCTCCCTGGGCCTCCTTGTTACAGGAGAGCATGGAGTTAATCTCCAGGGTTCTTTGCCACTCTTAACTTCTGTCTCAGAGAAAGGGGGAAATAGACGTCAATAGGAGGGGAGACATTTCTGACCTGGCTTGACCCTGTCTTGCTTCAGCAGTGTGACAGAAATCACTGCTAAAAAAATTTTAGCAGTGGGGGCACATAGCTCCCTAAAAACACAGGGAGATTATACAGTGACCTACCTGACAAATGGCTTGAGCCCAAGACTCTATCACAGTAGAATGGCATCTTGTCCTATCTGAAAGCCTCTTCAACTGACCTAGAGGAGCAGTAAAGACATTTACTTAGGGAGCTTGGGATGCAGGTCACAGTAGGAAAGGTCACATTATGCACACAGGCAGATCAGAAGAGGGTCTCATCCCAGGCACAAACCACATCAAAACATGCTCAGGATTGTACTGGATGATTTTGAAATTGTTCGTT
>PVJL010016747.1:0-20106 GCA_004026885.1 Lyroderma lyra | reverse complement strand
AGGAACTGCAGCCCTGTGTAGGTCTCCAGGGGGCTTAGAGCTGGGGTGTTATCTTTGCAGTTCAGAGTCCTCGCTCAGCCCTTCTACCACTCAAACGTTCCAGAGGCTGGCTCCCAAACTCCTTCCGTCCCCAGCTCCCCAGTCTCTCTCCCCTCCCCCAAACTGCGCAGCTCCGAATAGTCAGCAGGGATCGCGTCCCCGTCCCGCGTGGTGTGGTCCGTCTCTGCTCCCTTACCTCTCCCCGACTCGCCCGTTTCTCGCCAGCCTTCAGGTTTACTTGCGATTTGTGGATTTCTCAGCAGCCGGTTTGTCGCTCAGGGTCCGCTTTCTTGGCTCCTGGTCGGCCGTTCAATTGTGTTTTCTGGGAGAGGCTTTAGGGACCTCCTCTCCAGTCGCCATCTTGTCTTCTGTCCCTGGAATTTTTTACATAAAGGATCATGTCATCCGCAAATAGTGACAATTTGGCCTCTTCTTTCCCAATTTGGATACATTTGATTCCTTTCTCTTGCCTGATAGCTGTGGCTAGAACTTCCAGTAGTATATTAAATAACAGTGGTGACAGGGTCATCCCTGTCTTGTTTCTGATTTTAGGGGAATAGGTTTCAGCTTTTCCCATTAAGTATGATGTTAGCCAAGGGTCTTTCATATATGGCCTTTATTATGTTGAGATACTTTCCTTCTATACCTATTTTATTTAGTGTTTTGATCATAAATGGATGTTGTACCTTGTTGAAAGCTTTTTCTGCATCAATTGAAATGACCATATGGTCTTTACCTTTGATTTTGTTTATATGGTGTATCACATTGATTGATTGTCGTATGTTGAACCATTCTTGTGCTCTCGGAATGAATCCCATTTGATCATGATGTATGATCTTTTTGATGCATTGTTGTATTCTGTTTGCTAATATTTTTTTCAGGATTTTTGTATTTGTGTTCATCAGGGATATTGGTCTATAGTTTTCTTTCTTTGTGTGGTCTTTGCCAGGCTTTGGTATTAGAGTAATGTTGGCCTCATAGAATGAGTTAGGAAGTATTGCTTCCTCTTCAATTTTTTGGAAGAGTCTGAGGAGGATAGGCATTAATTCTTCTTTGAATGCTTGGTAGAACTCATTGGTGAAACCATTTGGCCCAGGGCTTTTGCCTTTAGGGAGATTATGTATAGTCATTTCGATCTCATTGCTATTGATTGATCTATTTAGATTATCCAGTTCAGTCTTGTTAGGCTATAAGTTTCTAGAAACTTGTCCATTTCTTCTAGGTTGTTAAATTTCGTGGCATAAATTCCTTCATAATATTTTCTTATAATCCTTTGTATTTCTGTGTTATCAGTGGTAATTTCTCCCCTTTCATTTCTAATTTTGGATATTTGTGTCCTTTCCTTTTGTCCTTTGATTAGTCTCGCCAGGGATTTGTCAAGTTTGTTGACTTTCTCAAAGAACCAGCTCTTCGTAATATTAATTTTTTCTATTGTCTTTCTGTTCTCTAATTGGTTTAGCTCTGCCGTAATTTTTATTATTTCTTTCCTTCTGCTGACTTTGGTTTTTGTCTGCTCTTTTTTTTTCTAGTTCTTTACGATGGGATGCTAAGATGTTTGCTTGTGATTTTTCTTGTTTCTTAAGATAGGCCTGTAGTGATATAAGTTTCCCTCTTATTACCGCTTTCGCTGTGTCCCAATAATTCTGATACATTGTATTTTCATTAGTTTCTATATATTTTTAATCTCATCTTTTATTTGTTCTTTTATCCAGTCCTTTTTAAATAAGCTGTTGTTTAATCTACATGCAGATGTGTTTTTTTCTGCTTTCCTATTACAGTTCATCTCCAATTTCAAAGCTTTGCGGTCTGAGAATACACTTGGAATGATTTCGATCTTCTTGAATTTGCTGAGGCTACTTTGGTGTCCCAGCATATGGTCTATTCTTGAGAATGTTCCATGCCTACTAGAAAAGAAGGTGTAGTCTCTTTTTGCTGGATGAAGTGTCCTGTAAATGTCAATTATATTCCATTGCTGTAATGTGTCGTTTAGAGCTGTTATTTCCTTATTTATTTTCTGTTTGGAAGATCTGTCCATGGGTGTTAGAGGGATGTTTAAGTCTCCCACTATGATTGTGTATTTATCAGTTTCTCCTTTCAAGTCTGTTAGTAGTTTCTTTGTGTATTTTGGTGCATCCTAGTTGGGAGCATATATGTTGATTAGTGTCATCTCTTCTTTTTGTTGCATTGTGCCTTTTATCCTTATGTATTGACCATCTTTGTCTTTTACTATCTTTTTTAACTTGAAGTTTATTTCATCAGATGTCAGTATGGCCACTCCTGCTTTTCTCTGGTTACCATTTGCTTCAAGTATTGTATCCCATCCTTTCACTCTGAGTTTGTGCTTTTCCTTACAGTTGAGGTGTGTTTCTTGGAGACAGCATATGGATGCATTCTGTTTTTTAATCCAGTCTGCTTCTATGTGTCTTTATAGGTGAGTTCAGTCCATTAACTTTTAGAGTGATAATCGATATGTGAGGATTTCCTGTGGACATTACTTATTTCTTTCTTTGTTTTTCTTTCTTTGTTTGTTTGTTTTTGTTTCTTTCTTGTTGCCCCAACTTTGTTCCATTTTTCCTGATGTTTTGTTTCAGGATGAAGAGCCTCCTTCAGTATTTCTTGGAGTGCTGGCCTCGTGCTGGCAAATTCCCTCAGCTTCTTTTTGTCTGAGAAGATCTTTTTTCCACCTTCATATCTGAAAGATAATTTGCTGGATAATTTATTCTTGTCTGGAAGTTTCTCTCCTTTAAATTTTTACATATTGGATTCCACTCTCTCCTGGCTTGTAGATTTTCTGCTGAGAAATCTGATGCCAGCCTGATGGGTTTTCCTCTAAAAGTTATACTTTTGCTTTCCCTGGCTGCCTCGAGGATTGTCTCTTTGTCTTTAGTTTTGGACATCTTTAGTACCATGTGTCTTGGAGAAGATCTGTTGGGGTCCAGGTATCTGGGGACATGTTTTCTTCTTGAACTTGGGGTTCCAGATCTTTCCATAGGTTTGGAAAGTTCTCATCTACGATTTGTTTGAGTATGCTCTGTGTAGATTGCTCTGCCCCCTCTTCTATTCCTATTATCCTGATGTTGTTTTGTCTCATGGAGTCGGATATTTCTTGCAGAGTTCTTTCAATCCTTTTCGTTCTATATTCCCTCTCTTCCTCTTTCTGAGCTGTTTCCATGTTCTGATCTTCAATATCACTAATTCTTTCCTCCATCTGGTTTGTCCTGTTTCCTATGGCAGTTATTTCATTTCTCACTTCTTTTATGGTATTATTTATTTCTCATATTTCTGTCTCAATCTTTCTTATGTTTTGAATTTCTTTGTTAAATTGCTCTTTTTGTTCAGAGTTCCTTTTTTATGTCGTTTATATCCTTTTTTTATATTATTTATCTCAGCTATGGTGTCTGCCAATAGGTTTCATTTCTCTCGCAGCCTTTAGTATGGCTGCTTTAAATTCTCTGTCACTTAAATGAGTCCCTTCCAGTTGTAACAAGCTGTCTTCTGGGTAAATTTCATGTTCTTTCTGAGGAGTGTTAGTTTTTAAGGAATTCATCCTGTCTGCTGTGTTCTTCCTCTTTGACATGAGGGCCTTATGTTCAGTGCCCAGATTATTGCTTTTGTGGTGTCTTGCTGTAGGGCAGACACTAGGTGACGCTGGAAGTCAAGTTCTGGGGAACAGGGGACTGTTTGTTTCTTGTTTCTGATCTCCTACTGCATTTGGATGCTATGCGCATGTATCCTGGGTAGAGGCCAACAAAAGGCGTTCCAAAGACATCTCTGCCTTCTGCCCTTTGCTGCGGAAGCTGTTTCAGGGCTTTTTTCTACTGGCTGGGGTGAATGCTATCAAAGAAGTCTTTCTTCCCAGCCCTGATTCAGACCTGGCTGTCTAACGGGCTCACACTGCTTTCGGAACCCTGGGGTGCACGAGGAAGTGCCTGCTCCATAATTCCAAAGCTGTGGGCCTGGCCTGAGACAGTAGGGTCGCCTTTGCAGTGGGCTGGGAACAGGAACTGCAGCCTTGTGTAGGTCTCCAGAAGGCTTAGAGCTAGGGTGTCATCTTTGCAGTTCAGACTTCTTGCTCAGCCCTTCTACCCCTCTAAAGTTCCCAAGCCTGGCTCCCGGGTGTCTTCTCCCCTCCCCCGAACTGTGCCGCTCTGGATCCTGTTGCAGTCTCTGCTCCCTTCCCTCTCCCCAACTCGACACCTTCTCACCATCCTTCAGGTGTTTACTTGCGATTTGTGGATTTCTCAACAGCCGTTTTGTCACTCAGGGTCATCTTTCTTGGCTCCTGGATGGCCAGCCGTTCAATTGTGTTTTCTGGGAGAGGCTTTAGGGACCTCCTCTCCAGTCACCATCTTGTGTTCCCATCCAATTTTTATGACATTGTCTCAACCAGTTTACAGCTTGTTTTTTATGTTACATGGGAAGTTCAAAAGGCCTTATTTGCCATAGTAGGCAAAGGTATTTTTTAAATGGCTTCATGAAAAAGAAAGAAAAATGTACTGATTTCATAAATATTCTACATTGATAATATAAATATTTCATAGTACACATTGATGAATTTGCAGGACAAGACATTCAGGCATGCAGATAACTTCAGTTTAGAATAATATTTAAGTTTATAATGAATATATCTTCAGATGCAAAATTTTTTGATGTTGTTGGTTAAATGAAAACAAAAATCTACCAATTGCATTTATTGACCCTGTCAGTAGGAATCCATTTTATATTCTTAAGCAAAAAAAGCCTCAAATGGGGTCAGCTTTATGTATGATATGCCAAAGCCTGCAATGGTGAAGCAAAGTCTGGATGCACTTGGAACTTAAACTTACCAGAAATATCATTTTTAAATGCCTCAATATGCCCATCATAAAGTACTAAAGCATCTGTGTTTGTGGAAACATTTGTGTCTGCCTAGTTCTTAATGAAGAAAGTGGGATCAGTAGTAGCTATTTATTTAAATTTGATATCATTGTCTTTTGTACTGATAAGGCAAAAAATAAACTAAATTTTACAGTCAGTCAATACAGTTACAGGGTTGTCAAGTGCATTAAGTTGATCAGATTTAAAATTATTGTAAAATAAATTATAGAATCTGAGGTTAGTCGGAAGTGGTGCAAAAAAAAAAAGATCCTGGAAGTTATTTCCTTGTAAAATATCTTACAATTTAAGATTCTGTAAACTCCAGGTGTCAATAAAAAGTAATGCACAACAGATTTTAATGACTGGTATTTTCTCTGAGTGAGTTTGAAAATAGCCTAATAATAACTGTATAAGTGTTACGATTTTGTCTTCATTGTAGAATTCTGCTCATAAATTTTCACTGGATGTATTCCATCTTAGTGCACTGTATCTTGAAATCTTATATTATGTTTCATTTAAAACAATGCACTGCAATGTAAATTGTAGGAAGATATTAGGCTAATGTAAGGCAAATTCAGATTGAGTGTTTTATGTCAGCTCACAGCAAAAGTACTGCCCATCGCACTTCACGTCAGTGTGTACTAGTATGAAATATCACTGTGTTAAATTGTGAGAGGGGTCTTTGAACCTTTACCAAATTACGTTGTTTAATTTCTCAAAAAGTTGTCATTTGAAGATAAATGAAGACACTTTAAAAAAGTGATGAAATCTATATATTCAAGGGCTCTAAATTGTACAGAACATGAGATTTTTTTCACAGCTGTTTATTCTTTTATTTTTATGCACATTTGTTGCAAAATTTTTGGTTTGTAAACATTGCCACACCAATTAGAAAAGCAATGGCTGTTAATTTGGGGGAAATCACTTTTAGATTACTAGAATACATTTGCTAGGTATTGCTGAAAAATAAAGTTCAATATTTAGAAATGTGAAATTTCTAATTAGTCACTGCTTTGTTATAAGTAAAACTTGTTAAACAAGTTTAAAAGTACAAAGCATTGCTTGGTATTTTTAAAATAATTTATGTTCTGGAAACATTGGTTGATTAACTAATTAGAATTTTAGGTGTACAACCTGATTAACAACATCTGTATAATTCATCATGGTATATAAGGTCTGACAATTAAATTACATATTAATTATAGAAATAGTGCTAAATACATCACTGCTTTATATATTAGGGTTGCCCTCAAAATGCTCTCCTTGACAAGCTATACATGGATGTAAGTTTCTAGTCTTCTCTTCAATGCAATTTTGGAACTCTTTTTTGAAAATTACCATCAGAGCTATCATCATATTAATCTTGATGACCTCAATATCATCAGAATATCTTTATTTCAATATTTATTTTATTTTTGAATTTAAAAAAGCATTGGAAACCCAATTAGGAGAGTAGCAAAAATGTTTTGATATAGTTATTTGTTTACTGGCTAAATACTCTCTCAAAGACAGTCCCATGTGAGTTGGTGCATTGTCATACAAGAGCCATGAGTTGTTGGCTGAAATTTCATGTCATTCTTGTGTAACTTTTTCATACAGCCTATTCAGTTTTTACAAATTCAAAATGAACAATTTCTCTGATATCAAAATAGGTAAGCAACATGGTCTTGACTCATGATTTGGACTGAGGGAACTTTTTTGGTTCTGAAAAATTTGCTGACTTCATTTTCCCTTTTACACTTTGTTTCAGGGTTGTATTGGTACACCCATGTTCTATCACCAGTGATAACAAAACCCAAAACAATGTTTTGTCTCTCTGAAATGTCGTGGAAAACTTAGACTCTCCTTTGCTTTCCTTTATCAGTGAGTTGTTTCAGGGCCATTTTTTGTATACACCTATCTCATGTCAAGATTTTCAGTTAAGATTTCTTTACTGTTTCTATGTCAATGTTTACCTTGTCTGCTATGCTTCTCATAGTTGACAATTTTGACTCACAATTAGACACATTGCTTTATTTGTTTTCATCATTTCTTCATTTTACTGTCTGCCTTGACCTCTCTTCATTAGTGATGCTTCTTTTCTACTCAGAAAAATATTTAATTCATTTATAAACTGCCATTTTCTTCATTACATTATTCCTATAAACTTGGACTAAATGTGTCCCTGCCTTCATTCCACTCTTGCTAAGTTTAACAAGAAATTTAATGTTTGTTTGTTGCTCTAATTCAAGTTCTGGCATTCTTGCAACAGCACACAAAAACACCCAACAAAAATAATAAATGCCACTAATTAAAAAAAAATTCTATACATCCACACAAACACAGCTGTGAGACAACATATACCAAGATTATGAAGCTTTACTGAGTTGTTTTACAATGCTGCCAACATCAGCATCTGGTGGCAAGTTCACAAACTTAATTCTAAGGCTTCTTATTTACCAATATTTAGTTTTCTTCCCCCACCTTAATGTCAATCAGTTTAAATATTTTGTTCTTTGCCTCCAATCACATTGATCTCTGGTTACCACCACCCTGTTGTCTATATCTATGAATTTTTGTGTGTTTGTTTTGGGTATTTGTTCTTAGCTTTTGTCTTGGAATATTTAGTGAGAAAAAACTCACATGGTTTTTATCATTTTTAGACTGACATATTTTGTTGAACTTGGATGGGAAGGTGTCTCATAGACCAGATTTCAAGAATAAATGTAAGATATTTATTTCTAGTTTATTTTTCAAAGGCTGAGTTTGCTAGCTAAATGCAACTCTACCATCTCCAATGCTTTTCGCTGTGCTTCCAACAGCAAGCTAAAAACTAGTGACTGGTAAGAATTGGGGCTGAAGATTGGAGCTTTTCTGAGCAATAAAAATAACAGACAATGTAAATGTGACCCCCCCCCCCCAAATATGGTAAAGTAGATCAGTGCATGGTAGATAAGGGAAAGCTTTAACTATGCCTTTAGGTATTAGCAAATTTTGATCATAAATCATATCTGGCTTCCTGGCCTTAGCTGTCAGTTGTGTCTCCACAGAAAAAAAGTGCCCTGAGGTGTACATCCTGCCCCTCTGGGCTTATTTTTAATGAAGATAGAAAACAGATAGTGTTACAAATTCATGAACCTTTAAGAAATGTGTCACAATACTGGAGTAGCTGCAGTATACAGAAGACATGACAACTAATTTTAAGGTAAATAAAAACAAATACAATGTTTGCTGCAAAAAATAAAATCACTGCTAATAGACTGTTATACTTTGTTATTACAAACATTAATCAAATCTTGCCAGAAATGATGAAGAATCACAGGCTCAAAATAATGTCCCTATGAAGTGAACTAGACCTGGGGTTTTCCTAAAATAGAAAGGTCAGAGAGTCAACACATTTCCTTTTCTGAAGAATCAGCACAGTGACGAAAACCAGAAACCATTGGCCTAGCTAGGTTTGAATCTTATCCCCTTCTTGAATGGTCAAGTGATTTCTATTATGTTAATCTATATGTCTGTAGACTCAAATAGCAGTCACTAAGACCCATTTTTTCACCTGCCTCTTCCCTTCCTAAAGCTTTTAGTAACCTAGTGTCCACATCTATCTCATCTTTAAAATTAATCTTTTCTAGCCCTTGGCAAATCCTCTATCAGAATACTCTGGGAAGTGAGAAACCAGTTGACATGAATTGAGTTACTTAAGTTTGCCACGTTGGCACCAGTAGGTACCTCTCTGAATGATATTTGAGGAATGACCACTTCTTAATAATCACAGCTGTTTTGTGTGATGTTGGTCATTACCTTCTCAAAAGTATGTTTCCCAACCCTCTTGCTGTGTACTTTCAAATTTTTGTTGTGACATATTTTTTTCTGACTCATTCATTTCATTTGTCTTTTTCTCTAACCCGCTATTCGTCAAAGTTCTGTGTCTTTCAACATCTGTTTTTTGAAATATATATATATTCTTTCCACATATTTTCTTTTACCATTCATTATTTTCTATCCTTTCCTACTAAACTAAATGGTAGCTTTATTCTGGAACCTCATTACTTTTCCTGAGTGCCTCATTTTTTCCTACCTTTAGTTCTAAGTTTCAAGCGCAAACATTCTAATACGTTTAACTCAACCTTCCCAGTAATCCAATCCCTCTCACTGCCAAAACCTTGGGTCACTGTGATCATTCCTAGTATACCACTGCTGCTCACAATTGTGAGTTTTCCCCAGTTGTTTCTCTTCCATTAAAACTGAAGTTTCTCTGAGTCATCCTCTGTTTCCCACTCCTGCTCACAAGGGTGGTTTTGCATCATCAGATGTGTCTCAGTTCCACTCACTTGGGTGGCTTCACATAATCCCAAGGGTCACACTGCTGCTCAATAGGGTGGCTCTGTGTCAACCTAAAAATTGTACTCTGTCTATTTGGTGTTGGTTAGTCCTCCCAGGTGTTCTACTGCTGCTTACTATGGTGACTCTGCATCTTATAAAGTGGTTCTGCTTTAGCTAACTAAGGTGGCTCTGCTTTAACACAGATGTCTGACTGCTTCTCACTGGGGTGGCTGTGTTTTCCCAGGAGTTCCAAGATCCCTTTTTTGTGTGGCTTTTCATGGTACCTGTTGTCTCACTGTAACTCAGTTGTGTGGCTTTGCATTATCCATGGTGATTTACTGGCACTCACTGGGGTGGCTCTATATATTATCCCAGGTGTTCCACTGCCCCTCATGAAGTTGCTTTGTTTCATTTTAGGTATGTCACTGCCCCTAACTAAATAGCTTTGAATCATCCAGGTGTTTCACTGCAGTTGACTGGGGTGGCTCCTTGTCATTTTAGGTTACTTACCACTGTTCACTCAGTGGCTCAGTATCACCTAAATTTTCTGACTGCTATTCACTGAAATTACTCTGCATTGTCTCATATGTTTCATTTCTGATCATTTGTATGGCTCTACATCATGCTAGGTGTACAAACACCACTTGCTCAAGTGACACTGCATTATCACAGGTGACCCTCCTGTGCTCACTAATGTTTCAGTGTGTCATTATAGGTTTCACACTGTTGTTTATAGGGATGGCTGTTTGTCACTAAACATGTCCATCTAGCACCTTCTGTGGGATTTTTGCATCATTGCAGGTGTCTCATTGCTGCTTACTGAGATGGCTCTGTCTTGTCTCAGGTGCCCAACTTGCACTCCCTGGAGTGGCTCCACATTGTCCCAGGTGTCCTACTTCCACTTTCTGGGGTGGTTCTGCATCACTCCATGTGTGTTCCACTTCAATTCATTGGGGTGGCATGGTTCTGTCCTAGGTGTCTGACAGTCTCTTTCTGGTGTGGCAAGTCATTGTCCTAGGTGTTTCACTACCACTCACTAGGGTGGTTTACAGTAGTCCCTGGCATTCCACTGTCCTGTGATGGCTCTGCATTGTCCCAAATATTTTACTGCTACTCACAGGTATGCCTTTGTGTAAATTTATGGGTTTTACTGTGACATACTCTGTCATCCTGGATGCCCAACTGTCTTTCACAAAAGTTATTTTTTGTCATCACAATTGTTCCACTTCCCCTAACAGTGGGGGCTCCTCATTATATTAACTTGTTTATTTGCCCCTCACTGGGTTGGCTATGTCTCATCCAAGTGTTTTACTGCTGATTTTCTGGTTGTCCCCTACCACTTACCATAGTGGTTCAGTATCATTTTTTCTCTGCCTCTCACTGGGATGAATCTTTGAATTCCTGGGTGTTTCCATGCTGCACTTTGGATAAATGTGTGTTTATTAATTTATACAAGTGCTTCTCCCTGAAATAAATTTACATTGTCTTAATTGCCCCACTGCAACTCACTGGGATGGCTCCATTTCATTATCATACCCAGTGACTCTCACTAGGGTTTCTCTTGTGGTCTCATTTTTCCTGTGGCCTCATTTGTCCCATGGCTCTTCCCAGCGGTAGCTCTGTTTCATTCCAGGTGTGCCACTGAAACTGAGATGGCTGTGCCTGGTCCCATGTTTTCCACCACTAAATACTCGGGTGGATCCTTATTGTTCTGGGTATTTTATGCCACTTTCTGTGCTTATTCTTTGTCGTCCCTGCTGTCTCACTTGTGCTCACTGGTGTAGCTTCTTGTTGTCTCATGTTTCTCACTGTCACTCACTGAATTGGCTCAACATTGTCCCAATTACCCTATATTTGTTTACTCTTGTTGGTCTGTGTCATTCCAGGTGTACCGCTGTTACTCACTGAGGTTGCTCTTCATGTCCCAGGTGTCCCACAACCACTTATTGGGGTGGCTCTACATCATTCCAGGTATAGCACTTTTTATTACATGGATAGCTCCACGTCGTCTTAGGTGTTCCACTGCTGCTCACTGTGGTGGCTCTGTGTCACTGCAGGTATGCCACTGCCTCACACTGAAATGGCTTCCTACTGTCCTAGGTGTCCCAAGCGTGCTCATAAGCATGGCTCCACCTAATACCAAGTGCCCTACTGCCCTTTACTGGGTTAGCACTTTGTGTTTCTTAGTGTCACATTTTTTTTATTAGGTGGCACAGCATGATCTTAGCTGTCACACTGCAACTTAGTTGGGTTGATTTTGTCATCACATGTGTCTCCCAGCCACAAAGACTGAAGTCTTTGAGTCTTTGCATGTGTCTCACAGCCTCTCACTGGGCTGTTTCTGCTGTTTTAAGTGTTCCTTTGCCACTCACTCTGGTGGCCCAGCATCATTTCAAGTGTTTAAGTACTGATCACTTGCTTTCTTTCATCCCAGGTTTGCCACTTCTGCTCAATGGTGTTTTTTCAGGTGTCCTACTGCACTTACTAAATGGCTTTGCTTGGTTTTAGGTGTCATATTTTTTTTTCTTTTTTTTCTTTCTTTTTTTTAATTCATTTTTATTGTTAGACTTATTGGGGTGACATTTGTTAGCAAGGATTACATAGGTTTCAGGCATACAATTCTACAGTGCATATTTTTTTCAGTTGCATTTTTCTGTGTGTTTTGAGCTATAACACTGTTGTTTACTTAGGTGGTTTTGTTTCATATTAGGCGTTACATTGCTGCTCACTGTGGTGACTTCACAGCAACTTACGAGTCCACTGCCACTCACGAAAGTGACTCCATGCAATTTCACATGTCTCATTGCTGCTAAAAGGAGTTGCTCTGCATGGTCCCAGGTTCCACACTGCCATTCACTTTGGTGGCATCACATCACAAAAGCAGGTGTCCTTTCCTTTACTGTGGTAGTTTTGCATCATCCAAGATGTCTCACAGCTACTCACTGGTGTTTCTTCATGATATTCTAGGTGTGTACTTCTGGTTACTTGTGTTACTCTATGTTTTTTCTTTTCAGATGCCATACTGCCACTTACTAAGGTGGTTATGCATCGTCCCAGGTTTTTTACTGCCACTAATGAAGGGGGTCTGTTTAATTTTAAGTTACCAACTGCAACTCACAGCAGTGGTTCTGAGTTATTTCAGTTGTTAAAGTGCCCATCATTGAGTTTGACCTGCACGGCCACTTTCTAGAGTGGCTTGTTGTCATTTTATGTATCCCACTGGCACTTACTAAATTGGCTTATGGTCCTCAGTGTCCTACTGCCTCTTACTAAGGTTTCTCCAACTCATTTCAGGTATCCCATTGCCCCTTACTGGAGTGACTCAGTGTCATTCCATTTGTCTCTGTGCCACTCACTGGGGTGCCTCTGTGTTGTCCCTGGTATTTCACTGCCACTGCCTGGGGGTAAGTGCATGTTGTTCCAGGTACACCATTGCTGCTTCCTGGCATGGATTTGCATCATTTTAGCTTCCTCAGTGCTCACTGATGTGACTAGTGTAATTTGAGATCTTGTAGACCACGAATTAGAGTTGCTCTACACAATCTCAGTTGTCATATTGCTGCTTACTGTTGTAGCCCTCTCTCATTCCTGGTGCCCCACAAAGGCCAAATTAGGTGACTGTGCTTGACCCATATGTCCCTCCCCATATTTCTGGGGTGGATTTCTAGTCCCCATGTTGTCTCATGCTCATTTCTGGGGTGGCTTTCTTTCATTCCACATGTCTAACTGCTGCTCAAGTAGGTACTCTATAATTGTTGCTGCTTTCTCACTACTGCTAACATGGGTGGATGTCTGTTCTTTAAGTTATCTCCCGTTCTTCACGTGTGAATTGGAATCTTCTCAGGTGTCCCACATCTGCTCACATGTGTGGGTTTCTTTTAATTTTTTGTGTCCCACTGTCACTCATTTGAGAAGTTCTATATATTTCAAGGTTTCTCACTGCCACTCTTTTCGGTGGCTTTTTGTCAAAAACGTGTTCTGCTGCTGCTGATAGGGTAACTTCACATCATCATAGGTTTCTTTTGCCACTTAATTAAGTGGTTTATTTTATATCACCTGTCCAGTAGTTGTTCACGTGTAAGATCTTTTTTGTTTCTCATGTGTTACTGCCACCCACTTGAGTGATTCTATGTAGTACCAAGTATTTCATTTCTACTACCTGGGGTGGCTACTTGTCTTTTCATGTACGTAAACGAGTTAACTGGAGTGGCTCTGCATCTTTTCAGCTATTTCACTTCTGCTCACTGGTGTAACTTGGCATCTTCTTCTGTGTCAAACTGCCACTAACTTGAGTGGTTTGCATCAGCCCATGTTTCCCAATGCAGTTCACTTGGGTGGGACTTCATTGTCCTCTGTCCCACTCTCATTCACTGGGGTGGGTTCATATCATGTCAGGTGTCTCACCTTCAGTTGGGTGGCTTTGCATTATATCAGGTGTCTCATTGATGCTCACTGTGGTGTTTTTGTGTCACTTTGTGCTTTCCTTTCACTCATTGTGGTGGCTTCTAGTCGCTTCACACACTTGGGTGGCTTTGCCTCATCCCAGGTGTCAAACTGGGACTCAAGAGGACAGTTTCATTTTGTTTCAGGTTTCAAACTGTCTGCTTACTCAGGTGGCACTTCATTGTCCCACGTTTCTCATAGCAGCTCACTGGTGTGACATCATCTGTGGTATCCTCCTGCTTCTGGTTGTGGTTTTTCTGTCATTCCAGGTATCCCATTCCCACTTTTTGGGGTGGATCTGTGTCACTTTAGGTTACCACTGCCACTTAATTGAGTGGCTCATTATGCCAGGTGTCCCAAAAGAGCTTAATAGTAGGTCTACGTGTTATGCCACATGTCTTATTGTCACTAACTGGGTTGGGTTAGCTTCATTCACACTTGTCTCACTATCACTCACAAAAGTGACTCTGGGTTGTCCCAGATCTCTCACTACCACTCACTAATGTAGTTTTGCATCATCTCAGGTATTTCACTTCCTCTCATGATGTTACTCTGTGTCTTCCCAGGCATTTCTCTGGTGCTCACAGGAGTATTTTCCTGTCCCACCAAGTGACCTATTGCTGTTTATTGGGGTCACTTTGTGTTGTTACAAGTGTTTTACTGTTGGTCACCAAAACAGCGTTGCATTGTCTTGGGTGTTTTCTTGCCAATCACTAAGGGACTTCTGTCAACCTCAACCTCCCACTGCTGGTGGATGAGGTTACTCCATATTTTTTCAGGTGTCCCACCCACTGTCAGTTACTAGAGTGATTCAGTGTAATTTCATGTTTCTGTCTGCCATTTAATAGGGTGGCTCTGTGTTTTTCAAGGTGTTACATCTGCTGTTATTGAGGGTAGGTGTGTGTCATTTCAGGTATATCCTTGTTTTGTTTTGATTTTTTATTTGGAATGCATCTGCATCATCTTAATTCTTTCGATTCTTCTCACTGGGATTGCTCCTTTCATATTACTGGCCACTGCCACTTACTAGGGACTTTCACATTATCTCAGGATCTTTCTGCTTTTCACTCTTGTTGCTCTTTGTCATTTTATGTGACTACAGATGCTCACTAAAGTGAGTGTTCTTCCCTTAAGTGTTCCATTGACTATTTCTAGAGTGAATCCCTGTTGTTTCAGGTGTCCTGTGCGAATTTGTGTGCTGGCTGTCTGTTGTCCAACCTTTTACACTGCCACTCACTGAGGTGATTCTGCTGGTACCAGAAATTTCACTGTGGATCACAAATGTGTCTGTGCCTTATCTTATATATCTTACTGCAGCTCACTAAAATTGCTCAGTGTCATTCCAGGTGTCCCACATCTGCAAAATAGCATGGGTCTATATCAACTTAGGTGTGCCATTTTTACTAACAGAACTGGCTCTGTGTCATTTTAGGGGTATTACTGTATCTCACTGAAGTGGTGTTTTGCATTGTCTGATGTGCCCCACTGAATCTTCCTGGGACGATTGCTCTGTGTTGTTTAAAGTATAAAAATTTACACTGAGTGGATCTGTATCAATTCAGTGGTCTCACTGTCACTCACAGCATTTGCTCTGCATTATCTTATGTATCCCAGTTACAAATTCTGGTGTGGCTCTGTGTCATTTCTGGTATACCGCTTTCTTTTCTTGGGGTTGTTCCATGTAATCTAAGTTGTTCCACTGCTGCTATTTGGGTGGCTTTGTGTTAATTCATGTATGGGACTGTAACTCACTGAGTGAGATTCTTGTCATTCCAGGTTATTCAAGTTTTCTCACAGGGGTGGCCCCAGGTCATATCAAGTGTCCCACTGCCACTCACTGGGATGATTGTATGCCATTCCAGGTGTCTGATTGCTAATCATTGGGGAGGCTCTCTGTCATCTCAGGTGTCTCACTGTTGCCTCTTAGTTTGGCTTTGTGTTGTTCCAAGTGTCTTAGCTTGCTCACAAGTATGGCACTTCATTATTTCAGATGTTCCATTGCTCCTTGTTGAGGTAAATTTTGTCATCTCATTTGTTTTACTGGCACTCACTGGTCTCAAGTCAAGCTTGACAGGGGCTAGGGGTGAGTGAAAAGTGCCAGGAATATTATTCAGCTATAAGAAAAGATGAAATATTGCCATTTGAAACAAAATGGATGGACATGTAGATCATCATGCTTAGTGAAATAAGCCAGACAGAAGAAACAAAGAACTGTATGACTTCACTCATATGCGGAATATAAAACTGAAAGCAAAGAAAAAAGAAATGAAGAAACAAATAACCCATGGACACAATCAATAGTTTAATGTTTATTTGGGGATGAGTAGGATAGGGAGGGGAGATAGGGGAGGGGGTGAGAGAAGAGGGAGGGGAAGCTAAATATAAGGTGATGGAAAGAGAAGTCACATTAGGTGGTGAACTTATTATACATCAAGTTGACAATGCACTATAGAATTGTATGCCTGAAACCTATGTAATCCTTGCTAACAGATGTCACCCCAATAAGTCTAACAATAAAAATAAATTAAAAAAAATAAAAAACACAAAAACAACCAAAAAAAAAAAAGAACTTAAAAGAAAAGGCACACACAAGATAGAGACAAAAGATGGGAACAAGGTACTCAGTGACTCAAGGACTAAGAGCCCCAACTGTGGATTCCTCATCATATTTATTACTTGCTTAAGGAAATAAGGTTAAAAAAGAAAATAAAACTTTCTTTCATCAACATTGCCACATTCTTTAATGTCTTGAGTTGGTGTGAGAAAGCTGCATATATCTTCCATAAACAGATGGTGCTGCCAAGACAGTGTTCCATCCTGGCAGGACCCAGTGTTCCAGAATCCACACCTTTGTTTACTTCAGGAAAACAACCCAGCTGCAGACCATCTCTTCACATTTCTCTCCACATTACCCCGCCCCCCCGCCTTCATTTCGTACAGCAAAAAATGCGGATTTGCCAGGTTTTTTTTGTTTTGTTTTTCTGTTTTTGCATCACGTATTGAAATGCCTTTTGTGTGTATCAGAAGACTAAAAATAAACATAAAATATGAATACATATTAGTACAAAGCTACCTATTATCCCTCCACCTAAGCCTTTTATCCAATTGATAGGATTTAAAGATTGCAATTTATCAGTAATTGCTACCATAGTATCAGAGGAAGGTAATAGTTGCATTCGAGCATGTTGTATATCCCAAACATCCACTTATAATTGAGAAATAATGTAAAGATATATTGTCCTATGCCCTAACAAATGTCTTTGTACAGTAGCCCAAGAAGTACCAGAAGCATTGTAACAATGGGGAGTTACACCAAAGCCGGTAATACTCCAATCACATTTCAGCTTCAACTGTTTCTCAACATCTGGACTTCTCTCCTAAAGTTAGTACAGCATTTTCTAAATATACTAATTGATCAATATAAACTTGACTACCCCAAGCCCAGCTGGCATTCTGATGTCACTTTTGTACAAATTCTGTGGTCTGGACACTCTGATGTAATGTTATTCCAGAAATAGAGGCTATAGTAGTAAGAACAATACTTCCCATAATAGCTGCAATAAACATACTTATAAAACATTTAGAACATTTTAACAAACTACTTAGAATAGTTAATAATGCATGTATATCAGGAGAGGCTTCCAAGACTCTTTCTTGTGACATCAGCATCCAAATACCTCTGCAGTGTCTCAGAACACAACATTGTCATTTTTTTGAATATAAGGAGTGATTTAAACAAGTAAACTAGTGACAAGAATTAGTAGGACAGTGTAATTCCATATTCGTGAAATCCAAGTTAAATTGACCCTTTAAGAAAACATAAAGATTCGTAACACAGGATTGTACAAAATGAGTATAATTCTGAGAGGTGTTAAATGAAAACCAATAATTAGGGGAATGGTGGTTTGCCCATTTCATATTTTAATTGAACCTAAACTCATTGGAATCTTTCAAAAAAATTCCTGATAGGGATCATGGGAATTTTGTGGAGCCAGAGGCACCATATCCAACCCATGCCAAAATATAGGGAGAGAAGAAGGGGTGATGATGGTATGATTATATATAAGAACACTCCATTTTGTTGCTTTTTCAATGAAGCAGGACTCATTTGCAGCACTATAATTTGAGATTGCATAATCCCTATGGAATTGCAATCCATTACAATTCCATAAGAATCATTTAATAGTACTGCTCTATTAGTCCCTCTACATCTTTCCCAATGTATTTTATCCATTCCAGTATACCATACCTTCTTCTGAGTACAAATTGGAATGTAAGGAGAATTGTCAGTATTATTACTTACGTTTTATTTAAAACTTAATCCAAATAACAAATTTAACTGAGAATGAGAATAGTTACCATGTTTGGGCATTATTGATAACCAAGCCTGATTAGCTAATGACAAACATCCCAGGATGGGACCTACACAAAGTAGTATAGCATCAAAGGTCAGATATCATCTCTTGTAATTTTGAGGGTGAAAAGTTAGTCAACTATCTTCAGGTCCAGGAAGCCAAGAGGAATTATTCATATAAACAGGAGGGAGAGATTTGTCCCAAGTCACAGGGCACAATAAAGGTGAATTAGAAATATAAGCCCAATAAATATAATTATGGTTGCTAGTTTTACATATAGGTAAAATATTTATAGAAATAGTAATAACTGAAAGCATAATTATAAATCGATTGGAGGCAGTAACAGATATACAGGAAGTAGGAGTTGGTTTGATTTTCATAGTCTGCAGATTCAGACCTTCCATCTGCATTACCAGAGGCCTGACATTCCACAAAAACTTCCTCCTCTTTCATTCACTCATGGTAAGGCTTAATCCTCTGACCAGGCAACCACATAGGTGCTTCACCTGTATCTGAAGAAACACAAGCAAAACCTCATCTCCACATTAGTAATTTTTTCTTTGACCATGTGTTGGTAAGGGGTTCTTGCCACTAAATTTGAGAAAATTCCCTCCACAATCTAAGAGGAGAATGTGTCACTTAATGCCTTTCTGCTGTGGTTCCTCCTCTTTGGAGGAAAGATTCAAATAATTCAAAGTGAACAAAGCTTTTGCTAGCTGTACTTGTGGGGGACCTTGTATTCCCCCTTTTTGTTTTTGTAACATATTTTTAATGTAAGTTTAGCTCTCTCAACCAATGTTTGTCTCTGTGGATTACAGGGGATGACAGTATAATGTTCAATATCCCATGATTGCACAAATTGTCAGAAACCTGTGCTGACATAAGCAGGAGAATTGTTGATTTTTAATTTTTTTAGGTAGTCCCATAACTGCAAAGTAGACATACAGATGATTAATTACATACCTCATGGTTTTTCTGGACTATGCAGGAACCCAAATAAAACTAGAACAGGTGTCTACAGTGACATGGATAAAGGAGAAATGACCAAACAGGGGAAAATGAGTTACATCTATTTGCCATAAAGCATCTGGATTTACGCCTTTGGGTTAACTCCTTTCTCAGATTGTTGGGGATTATTAATTATCTGACGGGGGGGGGGCAGGTGTGCACAACTTGACATGCTTTACTCCATGTGATAGGGAAACTGGATTTTAATCCTGGAGCATGTAAATGAGTAAGAGAATGAAAATGCTCAGAAGAAACTAACCAATCAGCCGCTTGATTTTTTTAAGCTAAAGGTACAGGTAAGGATGTGTTTGCCCTAATATGAGTAATATAAAAAGAAGAGATTTTATGTTGAACAGTCTGTTGTAATTGAACAAATAATTTCAATAATGAAGGATGACTAGAAGGTTTAAGTAATGGAGTTTTAATATTTATTCCGAGTAACATGGACTACATAAGCAGAATCAGATAATATATTGAGAGAGTCTGGAATATATTGTAGAACAGTAATGAACTCAAGTAATTCCGCTTGTTGATCAAAAATCCTAGGGTAAGTATTCTTTTAGTTTTATATCCTGTATATCCTGTAGTGCCCTGTCCAGATCCATCAGTAAACATGGAAGAGTCTTCTAGAATGGGATCAGTTTTCGTAATATTAGGCAATATCCACTGGTTTTTTTTTATTGGGGTGACATCTGTTAGCAAGGATTACATAGGTTTCAGGCATAAAATTCTACAGTGCATTGTCAACTTGATGTATAATAAGTTCACCACCTAATGTGAGTTCTCTTTCCATCACCTTATATTTAGCTTCACCCCTCCTCTCCCACCCCCCTCCCCTTTCTCACCTCCCTAACCCACTCGTCCCCAAATAAACATTAAACTATTGATTGTGTCCATGGGTTATTTGTTCATTTCTTTTTTTCTTTGCTTTCAGTTTTATATTCCGCATATGAGTGAAATCATGCAGTTCTTTGTTTTTTCTGTCTGGCTTATTTCACTTAGCACGATGATCTCCAGGTTCATCCATTTTGTTGCAAATGGCAATATTTCATCTTTTCTTACAGCTGAGTAATATTCCATTGTGTATATGTACCACAGCTTC
>PVJL010016746.1:9294-20230 GCA_004026885.1 Lyroderma lyra | reverse complement strand
CCGGCTGTGGAACCCGCGGGGACTCGGCGTGGGACACGGGCCGAGGAGACCCAGGCGGCCTCTTAAAGGGCCCGCGCGCACTCACGGCCGTGCAGGCACTCACCCCGGGCTCCGGCGAAGGGACGGTGACCTGGGAGGCGGCAGACAGGGAGCCGACGAGGTGTGTGGCTTCCGGGCGAGCCCTGGAAGGTAGTCACCATTTCTCCTCAGTGAGGACTTCCGCCTGCAGCCGTTGGCGGGAACCACGGTTCCTGTGTTGGCTCCGCCCCCTATGTCCAACTCCAAATCTGATTGGTCTGGTGCGCTCCACTGGCTCCACCCACCCGACTCACTGAGACCCCGCCCCACCGGACACCCTAGTGCTTGAGGCGTTATCAGCAGCTGAAACACTGGGGACCCTGCAGGTGACAGTTTCCTGGCATTTTGCGGAGCTACCCCAGGTCCGATACAGGTGGCAGCCGTCCTGGCTTCACAGTGTGGCCCCTCCCACGCACCTCCGGGTTTAACAAGAACCTCGGATCACTTTGTGTCTTCTCCTAGGTAGTCCCCACAGGTCACAGGCAGTGAGTGACCTGGGCCGGCACCAGAGCCCCACCCAAGAGGCCCCAGACCCAACATACCTTGAAGTTAGTTCAGAACACAGCAGAGTACCTCCCGCCCCAATTATCCCCACAGTGGCACACACAAAGGGCCGTCTCAACAGGCACCAGATGTGCTGGGATAAATCCTGCTCCGTGTGGTAAGCCCCATACACGGCAGCCTATTAGCTGTGGATGTGACCAAACCCCACAGCCAGTCAGCCTAGGCGTCAGTCCCACCCCCTGATGGGCCAATTGCAATCAAGGCTCCAGTATAACAGGAGGACTCGCACAACTCACACAGGGGACATTCCTGGAGCACCCTGCCCAGGTGACCAGGGTGACTGTGCCAGGGTCCCACAGGGCATATACTACATAAAGCCCCCCCCGGTTAAAACTGGGAGACACACAGATCTACCTGCTACACAGAAACAAACACAAAGAGATCCGAAATGAGGAAACCAAGAAATGGGTCCCAAATAAAAGAAAAGGAGAAAACCCCAGAAAAAGAACTAACTGAAATGAAGGCAAGCAACCTACCAGATATAGAGTTCAAAGCAATGGTTTTAAGGATGCTCAAGGAACATAGTGAGGACTTCAACAAAGAGAGAGCAGGCATAAAAGGGTGCACAGCACCCACAAACAAGAACCAATCAGAAGTGAAGAAGGCAATAACTGAAACGAAGACTACATTAGAGGGAATCAATAATAGATTAGATGATGCAAAAGGTTTGAGTCAGTAATTCAGAAGATAAGGTAGTAGAAAACATCCAATTGGAATAGCAAAATGCATCCATATGTTCACTGCAGCATTGCTTCCAGTGTCCAAGATGTGGAGGCGGCCTGGGTGTCCATAGATGGATGATGGATGAAGAGGAGGAGGTGCAGGCACACCGTGGAATATTGCTCAGCCAGGGAAGGGACCGGGCTCCCGCCATCTGCAGCAGCACAGATGGATCTGGAGGGTGTTGTGCTGAGTGGAGTCAGACCAAGAAAGACAGATGCAACGTGGTTTTACTCACATATGGAATCTAAAGAACAAAATAAAACAGAAACAGGCTCATAGATCAGAAAACATTTTGATGGTTGCCCAATAAGAGGGGGTTGGGAATAGGGGGTGAAAAAAAAGGGAAGAGTAGGAAGTCCACATTGGTTGCTACTCGGTAGTCATGGGGATAGAGGGTATATATAGCATAAGGAATACAGTTAATAATACTGTAGTAACTAGGTATGGTGTCAGATGGAGACTAGGTTTGTTGGGGTGACAGATGGGAGGGGCTTGGGAGGCAGAGTGAAAAAAGTGAAGGGATTAAGTAGTACAAATGGTAGTCATGGGGATATAAAGGAAAGTGTAGGGAATATAGTCAGCAGTATGTGTATGCACAAAGTGGGTCCTGGACGAGTCAGAAGGATCTCTTTTTAAATTATATAAATGTCTAACCACTAGGCTGTACACCTTCAGAAAATAATACTGAATGTGAACTACAATGGAAAAAAGCTGAAGGGGCATAAGAGGTCCAAATTTCCAGGTATAAAAACAAGTAAGTCATGGGAATGTAATGTACAGCATAAGAAATACAATCAATAATATTATGACAGTAAGACACAGTGTCAGATGGTTGCTGGACTTTCATGGTGATCACTTCTTTTGATATATAAATGTTGCATAACTATAGTGTACCCCTGAAATAATATAATATTGTATGTTAACTCTAATTTTAATTATTTTTATTGTTTGACTTATTGGGGTGACATCTATTAGCAAGGATTACATAGGTTTCAGGCATACAATTCTACAGTCCATTGTCAACTTGTTATATAATAAGTTCACCACCTAACATGACTTCTCTTAATTAAAGTATTTTTTAAATAACTTCTTGGATCATTTAATTTCACATAAGGAAACAGCCCTGATGGAAAATGTGTGTGTAAGTAATAACACAACAAAGAACAGTTACACATTTAGATATGGGATTAAACGAATGCAAAATAAAAATGAGGTGTCTTTACAAATCCATTATTATATAAAATATTGTCACCACTAATGAAAACAGAAAGGGAAAACTGTGTCAGAATATGGGAATTATTAAAAATAAAGCAATCAGAAAATCAGAATTTGAAGCCTTTGCTTCGAAACAATCCAAATTCCCTCCTGGTACACAATAACACATGAGATAAAATTGAATCAGCCCCATGGCAACAATAAACAAGTTCTAACATAATCGTTCTTCACCTGCAGACCATCCGCGTATTTGGTCCGAGTCCAGAGTCTGACACTTCCAATACTCTTCAAGTGGGGATGTACGTGCCAAA
The DNA here is from genome assembly GCA_004026885.1 of Lyroderma lyra. Taxonomy (NCBI): domain Eukaryota; kingdom Metazoa; phylum Chordata; class Mammalia; order Chiroptera; family Megadermatidae; genus Lyroderma; species Lyroderma lyra. The sequence continues at coordinate 17,339 of PVJL010016746.1, read as the reverse complement.
TGCTGCTCTCTTCTTGGGATTTTGGTGCTGAGTCAGGCCAAGCTCAGATCCCTGGGGTAGGTGATGGAAGTGGCGAAAGAATCAAACCAGAACTTGAATTCCTTTGAGTTGACTTACTCCATGGAAACAGTGAGGGTAGAAGGAAGAAATCCTTCCCATGGTGTTTCACTCTGGCTTATCGTTGGCATTTGAGGTTTTTTGTCTTCATTTATTTAAAAACAATTTTTTTTTTGTATATATAAGTTTTTGAAGGAACGTTCAGCCGGATGAGAACTGGTGTCCCACTTTCACATTTTGGTTGATTTTTTTTCTGGGTGTTTGTATGTTTAGCCAAAATCAAGTTAAGTAATGCGTTTCTTCCAAGTTCCCATATTTAGAAGGAAGAGAATGAATCCACGTGATTTAGTAGACTGAGTTTGGGATTAAATCCTTCCATTGTTCTTGCATTTTCCAAAGACTATATTTATCTTGAAGGTATTCTGCATTTCTGAGATTTCATTTTACTACATTTAAAGACTTTGCTTTAAAGGTGTTATTAATGTGTTTTGGTTGATTGGAGCACAAAATGTACATACGAGGCCTGTCTGGGAAATACCCAGCCATGTAATACGGCAATGTTACATTGACAATGGCTGGATTCTTTCCAGACTGTCCTTATATATCCATACGGTGCTTAACACTGTGAATTATTTTCCTCCTTCAACCCCCTTAAACCGTAAACTTGTGGTCAGTGTTCACACCCAGCCGTTCCCAGAAAACCTGGTGCATGAGCTGCTGAATTTTCACGGCTCCTCTGATGTTTTTCTTCCCTGGCCTCATGTCATGTATAACTTGCTTTACTAGAATATCTTGAACAGGAAGTGTACTGTTGGGATACCATTAAAAAGGGGGTGGTGCTGACAGGCTATAAATGGGGCGATGAGGAGGAAGAAGCAAGTAGCGGAGCAGGAGATGAGAGGGACGTGTTAGTTAGCATTTAATTGACGACGTGGAAGGACTCAGCTTAGAGTTGCTCTTTCTCTGGTATTTTAACCCGGTACCTAGCACACAGTAGGTACTCAATAGTATTATCTGAAGCAATTAATGATTCTCAGAGCAAAGCCTGTTGGGAAGACCAAGATCAAATGCTAGCTTGACCAATTACTATAGGTGTGACCCTGGGCAGCTTCCTTGATTTTTCTGGGCTCCTAACAGGGTGAAAACAACATCCATCAAAAACTTTAATGTAAAAGTCAGAAGGGACAAGATACGAGGTGTGATCAATAGATACACAGGTGTGAATGTTTAAAAAAATTATTACAGTGGAAGACACATGGCCGTGAATCCCCCTAAAAATATTCCCCCCTCGCTTTGAACAGACATGTCCCATCATTCCTGTCACTTTCTGAGGCAGTTCTGGAAGTCCTCCTTCATGAGTGTCTTTAGTTGTGCTGTCCTGGCCGCCTCGGTGTCCTGAATCTATTCAACATGTTTACCTTTCATGGTCATTTTGACTTTGGGGAGGAGCCAGAAGTCACACCATGTCAGGTCCGGTGACTAAGGTGAACAAGGACACACCATCATGTTTTTATTTGACAGAAATTTATGTTGATGCGTGTTCAGGATCCATGATTTACAGCACACTTTTAAACACACCTTCTGTCAGCTGTAGCTCACACCTGACTGACTGCACCGAATAAGTTGAAACTCGTCACACACTGTCACTGAGGTTCGACGTGCCACTTCCCGTACTGAAGATGGCTGCCTTTCCGATGGGTGACACTCACCAGCAGCGTTCGTCGTCATCGTATTTTTTTTTAATCACACCTTGTATTTAAGCCTTCCAGAAGTATCAAGAACTGGTAAATAAATGAGTAACTATTATTGTCTTCTCAAAGTGATTGCTTAGATACACACTTAGGTACCTATAATCAGATGCTTAAAAAACATTGAGGCCAAAATTTTCCCTTCAAAAACGAAAATAGTCATTGAAAGTTGTGCATATTTTCATAAAACGTGTTCAATGTCAATAACATTTCCTTTAAGAATGGCTTTCCAATGGTGTAAGAGGAAAAAGTCATGACCACGGCCACCAATGTTCACGTCCGAACATCATGGAATGGCCAATGGTCCTTACAGTGGTAATGGCTCAGCGAAAATCTCCAACTAGTGATCATTTATTTGAAATAAGGAAAATTACATAGTCAATGAAAGTGATACATTTCTTTAAAAAATGATGGCTTATATATCCAGAAAGACTGTACACACTTTGGCATCCTTTATAAATTTAAGACAGATATAAGTTGCCCCTTTTTAGCACCTATTTTTGTCCCAAATCAATATGGTTGCACCTACCAGGTTTGGCAGGAGTGGTCCAGTTCTGGTCATTCATTATTAAGGTTGTCACCTTCAAGAGTATGCATGGACCCTAAGAATTCCCATAGCTCCAGGAGACCAGGGAATGGGCTTTATCCTTGGTGGTCACCACCTTTACTATAATACCGTTTACTCTCCTGACCTTCTGGTCCTTCACTGTATCTCCAAACAGGTCACAGAGGCACCCATGACAGCTACCCACGGCCATGGCAGATGCTTGCCCACTACTGCCCGGAACCTTCCCAATACACACACACAACCATTCCCCCCGTTTAGAGAACATATCCTCAATGACTCACAGAAACTCCCATTCCCCCAAACCCTCTCCCTTCACCCATCTTTTCCCCGAATGGCCTACATAGGGCTTGCTTATTGCCTTTGAAACCCAACATTATTTTCATCTCCTTTGGTACAAGATACTCAGGACCCTATCAGCAAGGCTGCCTCTAAAGGCAGCGTGTTGGGTGACGTGAGGGACGGAAGGGAGAAATTGCTTACCCTTGATGCAGTTTCCCATGGAAGTCAGACCACAGTTGAAAATCTCAGTGGGTCAGCCTTCTCCATAAATTATATGGAAGGTGGAAAAGCCATCTTGAGTGATTGTTGGAAGAGGAGAGAACAGGGCTCCGTCAGGCAGACAGAGCTGGGTTTAAGAGCCCCAAAGTTCCATTCTATGTACATACCCATGAGAAATGAAAACATGTGTCCACCCCAAAACACGTACCCAAATGTTTACAGCAACATTACTCATAGTATCTCCAAAATAAAAACAGTCAAATTCCCCTGCATGGATGAATGGATAAAACATTATATACCCGTGCAACGAGAGATTATTCAGCAATCAAAAAGAACAAAGTATGGAAGCATGCTACAACATCAATGAACTTGGAAAACATTATGCTAAGTGAAAGAAGTCAGTCAAAAAAATGTATGATTCCATTTATATAAAATGTCCAAAATAGGCAAACTGATAAATAAATCAGTGGTTGGTTGGAGGGTGTAGTGCGTTGGGAGGTGGTACAGGAAGAGGAGGAGTGAGGCATGATTGCTGATGAATAAAAATGTCCTAAAATTAGATTGTGATAAGGAGAAGTCATTGGAAGGGTTTAATGTCATTTTCTATTTGAAATCCTGGCCTGGGTGAAACATTATTTAGCAAGAAACAGATGCATGCAACAATAACAACAACAAAATCCCATCATTAATACCTAAAATCAGCAAAATTTTGAAGCTCATCCAGATGATTTATTATCCATTTGTGTTACTAAATAATTTAATTTACTTAGAGAATAAAAAATGTTTTAATTATTGCCATATGTTGACTTATATATTAATTAATGGGAGCTATAGCTCAAGGCACTTCTCTTTTTACAGGAATCTACTTTTCTAGAAAATATAAAACATTGAGAAGGTACAACCTCTACACATTCCCTGAATGTGTGAAACGGACTGAGATCACAGCCAAGGTATCTTTTCCAAAGTAACATCCCAAGGAAAAATGGTTGCCAAGCAAGTAAGAAAAACAGATTCCAAATTTAAATTTGGAAAAAAGAAATTTCCTTTATTTATGTTGCAAGTGATGAGTATTTATTAAGCAATAGGCCTGTGTTATTAGTTTGTTTGTGACTGCAGATGTCCTTAATGTATAAAAGTCAGGTCCACTTTTACCTCTGTACCTGGCTATAAAATTCTTATCACTTACTCCACAAATACATAAAATTTACACACTGGAAGGACCTCCAGTTCATTTGTTCTGAATGCTGTGTCTTATAAATAAAAACGCTAATGCACGAGAAAAGGACTGACTGACTCATCAAAGTCACATGCACCACGACAGGAGAGACTAAGTCTTGCTTCCCCCGTGCCTCCGAGTGCATTAAATGGCATTGAGCATGAACTCAAATGACTGTAATACAATGATGAAGACAGCGAGAGCCATTAGGAAGGTACAAATAAAGTGCTCCAAGAATGCAAATACAGTAATCACCTTTGGAAAGGGGGCAGGCCATGCATCTTGTCTAGATAGCGCCGGTGTACCCCTCTTGGATGTTCAAACCCACTTTTTTAATATCGCTTTATGTCATTTTTGAAAACTGCATTAAACTCTTCCCTGCCTTTTTACAACAGCAACTGCTGAACAGAGCGTGGCCTTTCCGGTAACGGTGCCGTCCTTACCCATCACTGTCACTGCAGCATTCCGTGAGATACACGCAGTTCCATGTCTGTGTGCTTCATTTGCTGCTTTCTCCTTCCTGACCTAACCGCCGTCCCTTCATTACTGACAATTCGCTTGCTTCTGACATCCCCACGCCCCCATTCTGATTCGTTACTTATAATCTACATCGAGCTGGGAAACCAGAGAACCCACCATTCTCGTGACCTCAGTTCCGTAGGAATGAGCGATCCCTGAGTGAGAGCGCATACGCCTTCGTGGGCAAGTCCGTGGCTTTAGTCTGGGGATACGGAAGCTATTTGGGGTCCTCATGGACCTCTCCTGCTTATTTATGAATTTGCAATCCAGGGAACAGAGGGTGCTGGCAGTGTGGCCAAGTGGGATATTGCTGTGCATAAATTTTGCAGAGATCTGCTACCGAGTTCACCAGTGCCAGGTGACCTTGGGCCAGGTGAGTGCGGCTGCTCAGCAACCAGCACATGCGGAAGACTTTGCAGACACACTCCAGGAAAGCTCCCAGGCTCTGGCCATGGCTTAAGCTTGTTTAACTGTGAGCCTAGAGCTGTGTTACATCCCTTTGCTATTGGCGAGAACATAACCCTCTGTCTAGAGCCCCTCAAACAGGCACGTCCAACCTGCAGCCCAGACGGCTTTGAATGCAGCCCAACACACATTCTTAAAACGTTATGAGATCCTGTTGCAACCCCCGCCCCCCCCCCTTTTTTTTAGCTCATCAGCTATGGTTAGTGTGAGTGTATTGTGTGTGTGGCCCAAGACAGTTCTTCTTCCGACGTGGCCCAGGGAAGCCAGAAGGTTGAGCACCCCTGCCCTGAAGTACTCAATCTGTCAATCTCTAAGGTTAAAACCAGGAGAGTCTTTCCCACCACGAGGGTCATCGAAAATGCCTGCAGGTTAATGCCATTGTCCTAAGACCACAGAAATAGCAAAGCGGGCCAACATCTCCACCTCATCTTACCCCAAGGCGCAGATTTCTGTTTAGAATCAATACTCCTTGAGCTTCGTGAAAGAGTGGGATCCCAGCAAAAAACTACAGTCCCGTTTCACTGGCTCTGGCCTTTGACATGAAAATGCGAAACACTCCCTGCCCTACACAAGCTCCATCAAATAAATACTCGCGGGGATCCGCGAGACGTGAGTCACAAACAGGAACCCTGCTCCAGGGACACTGCCGCCTCTCCCAAGCCGTGACACTGCTCTCTCATCTTTCGCCAGGAACAGACCTTGCCAACTGATGTCCCCACTGTCCCCAGAGCATTCGGGGGCTCGTGAGGTGGCTGTCCTTCTTCCTGCTTCTCCATGTTAGAGGCATCTCCAGAGGGGTGCTCTTTGGGTTCCCACGACTTACTATACAAGGCGGTCAGGCCAGTAGGTCTCTCGTGCAGCTGCCGCAATCTGCACGGAACTTACCCCGGAGTCAGGGCTGAGCATCCTGGAGCCTGAAGGGGCAGTTACCGTCTTCTCCTCCAAGAGGTTTTCTCTCTCATTCAAGGTCTTGGTGCAAGTGCCCTTCCTCTCCCCGACAGGGTAAGCGCTTGAAAGGCGCACCCTCAGCCCCCGTGCACAAAGGCCTCCGGTGAACTTGCCCAACCCGTGTGTAATCGATTGCCCCCGGAGTCTCAGAATTTAGCTCTGGAGGTTGGAAAGGGGCGAATGTTCGTGAATGGAAATTCTGGCCATCAATCATCTCCTCTCTCTTACCCTTATTGTAAGAAATCCTCATCCACCTGTAGTGCCTACATTTTAAAAATCATCCTTCCCTTCACTTGTATCCAATAAATCAATGATCATTACATGCCATCAGCCTGACTTTTTACGAGAATTCCTTGAGGAATTTATTTATACAGGCAATAGTTACTTTATTGTAGATAGTTATCCGCTTCCTGCACAACTGCTGTCCTGATCCATTTGCTACCAACGGCGGACTCGTCTCAGGGCCTCCACCGCTGCTTTGAAACCGCAAGAGGCAAAGACAGACACGTACATCAGTAAAAGCAATTTGCTTCTCTGGGGAGAGGTGCACGCGTTTCAGGCTCTCAGTGTTTCACATTTTCTAAAAAAGTGCATTCCTATCAAAAGAATCCATTCATTCGGCGAGAAGAACCCTGACTCATTTGCACGTTTGTGAGGCGGATACCACTGCTTTTCCCTGCTCCCACCACAAGTCCAAGGCAGAGCAGTGAGACGTCCCAGGTCACCGAGGGTCCCACACGCCACCAGCCTCCCCGCCTCGCTTGCGGGTTGTACCTGTACCCAGAGTCACACTTCTCATCACGCACATTTCCGTGATGGCTTTATCCTTGATGAAAACCCTATTTTTCATCGGCCTCTTGCTGTTTTAATCGGCATTTCCGGGGAGGGAGAGATGTACAGAGGGCTTCGGCTGGAGAGCAAGTACGTTAGTGCAGTGTTGCCTAAAATGTTCGTTTGTCACTCGCATAACCTAAGGAGCTCATCCCGCTCAACTGGCTATTCGAAGGTGCGAGAAAAAAGAATCGGTTAAGCATGGGGTTTGGAACATCTGAATTCCACACCTCTTCTCACATATAGAAAACAAATGCAGGATTTTTTTTTAAATGCCTCCATTGGCTTCTGTTGTTTTAGTCATCGGACTGCATGCTTTTTAAGAGATCACTCTCATTTCTCTTCTGAGACTAGAAACACAGGAGACACTTGAAAGGATTTTTTTTTTCAATTAAAATGAGTTGCAGAAAACTAAGAACTGTCACACTTCATTAGCAGGCATTGAATCCCCTAGCTTTTTATTTTTAAGGAAATTACAAATCGTATGCTCTCTGGCACTATGTGTGGTTTCCAACTGCAGTATATGTTATAACCTAGAACAGGGACTTTTTTTGATAAATATGAGGTATTAACAAGAGCCTTCAGAATTGCTAACTGTGACTTCTGTCATTTCATGCCAATGAGTGTACGTGGCTGTTTTTGCTAGAAGACACAAGAAGAATGATTAAAAGGCGTGGCTGTTTTTGCTAGAAGACACAAGAAGAATGGAAACGGCATGCCCTGTAGACGTGGCAGATGCCATGTGACAGTTACTCTTTTAAGGTACTTCCAGTAAATAAAAGTGAAATGTTCATCTTGGATAAACACATTTTAAAAGAACAGTGTTTATAAGAATGCCCTGTCTGTTACAAAAGCCTGCCCACTCGTGAAGCATTTTGCTTTGAAATAGCGTTTTTCGAGGTCATATGAAATGCTATCAGTTTTCACGTCCTCAGAAGGGCAGGAGACCGTTAATTTTTTCGATAAGCTATTTCAGACGTGTTAGCTACGTACTCCAAGTTCTTACACAATTCAAATCCAGTCAAAATATATTTTGCCCTAAAACCACTCAGGAACAAAATTTAATTTTTCTATGACCATGGTCCCCAAACCATTGGCAGGTAGGGTAGCGTGTGCGTTATTGCTACGTACGGCCAATCTCATTGCAAAACGCACACACGTAAACTCTACGTACTGGCCATGTCCCTAAGTGCAG
>PVJL010016745.1:0-20145 GCA_004026885.1 Lyroderma lyra | reverse complement strand
GGACCATTTTGGGAATATAGTTAGCAAACATGAATTACAAGTCTTTCTGAATGATTAACTAAAGCCGGGCAAAGGATATCCTGGGAGATCGGGACTAACAGCCTGTGGTTGAAGTTTTGGGGTAGTATTCTAAAGTAGGGGGCAGGATCAAGACACTCCATGATTTAGGCCAGGAGCAATCTATTGTGTAAGGCTAGAGGGTGATTGAGACTAGGGACTAGGAAAAAGACAAAATCGGGGAGCTAAGGAACGAGGGAAGAGGGGACCAATAGTCCCTAGCATGAGGGGCTCTTTCATTTGGCCCATGTCATCCTCACCTCTGAAATGGGGAGAAACTTTTTAATAAATAGATGGTCAGAAGACCCCGACGTACCACGTGATGGGTGTAGCAGCCTAGGGTCTGTCCCCACTGTCCCGCAGGTTCAAATGCACTTGGCCAGTTGCCACCTGCTGGGGTCAGGACCCCAACAGAGGGGACAGCGGGCTGAGAGGATCCGTGAACCTACCTGTTGAACCCCAAAAGCGACTGTATGAAGAGACATGCAAACAGCCCCCTCGTGCACCCAGCACTGTCCCACTCTCCTGGGGAAACTATTTCCATCCACACCTGTGCCTCAGTGTCCCCAGCTCTAGGATGCAGGCTTTGTTTCATTTCTCACCCAACAGGGGTTCAGGCTGTAGGCGTCCTTCTGCACCTTGACTTCCCGTTCAAACGGGTAGGCACGTCGGCGTTTCCACGTCACAAGATCCGGGTTAGCGTCTGGCGCGGCTCCGCTCTGCTGTGTGGCAACATTCAGATGATTAACGTCAGGGTTGAGGCCTTAGAACCCCAGATGGGTCTGGGTGTGAATCCTTCCAGCTGGGTCACCTTGGGCACGTCGCATAACCCCTCTGATCCCCTGGGGGCTCATGTACAGAATGAGGTTAGAGACACCTTCCTTCCAGAGCTGTCATGAGGATCAAATGAGATAGTAGATGGAAAGACCCTAGAGCACACAGGGCCTGGCACATAACAGGTGCTCAACTAGCACACCTTTCCTTAACCAATGGCTTGGCTTGTTCGTTGTGACACGCAGACCCAAGAGCTTCTGCATTCAGCCAGAAGGAAGTGAGGGAGAGAATGATGCCCAGACGGAGCACATCGAGAGGAAGAGGAGGAGCTCCTGGGCAGAGAGGAAAAGGAAGGGCATTCCAGACACAGGGAGCAGCACATGCAAAGTCCTGCAGAGGGAGAGAGCGCACAGGAATTAAAGGAAGGGCTGCCAGTGAGGTCGCAAGCCTAGGGCAGGGGCAGGGCGCAGTGTGTGATGAGGATGGGGGATGCCCCAGCAGGACTGGTGGGCCCCCTTAGGGTTTGGAGTCTTTATCCCCAGGACTATGAACCACCAGGGGAGACTGGAATGGGAGGGCAGAGTGAAGGCATGGAGCCACACGGAGGCCCTGCATCGCCCAGAGGCAAGGACCCGAGCTCCGGGTAAGGGGAGGGGAGCGGCCATGGAAACAGAAAGAAGATGGACAGGGCTTGGCGCAGGAGGAGACATGAGGGCGAGGAGAGCTGTGTGTCCAGGCTCCTCCTCGGGTTCTGGCCAGGGCATCTCAGGGACAATCCTAGAGCTCAGGACTCAGGAAGCATTGCAAGGAAATTCTCAGACTTCCATTTTGGTCTCAATGACAAGCCACAGTGACAAGTAACGGGATGTGCTCAAGGGGATAGAAGGGTCTGAAACTAGGAAGGGGTTGGAGCCGAGGGTGTGCCTATGGCTCCTTGGCCAGGAGAGGAGCCCAGAGCTAAGGAGACCTGGTGCGGAGAGAAGTCGGTCTGGGGACAGACTCAGTGCGGGGGCGCACAGCTCGGTGCTTGACCATCCGTACTGGAGACCCTGCACTGAGATGCTAAAACCCAGCCCGGTTCAGAGCAGCAGCCTGCGTGGAGATCCCCTGGCCTCCTCCAGGCTATCGCACAAACTGGCCTCAGGGCACAAGCTCCAGTCAACGGAGAAACAAGGGGAAGCAAAACACAAAACGAAAAAGTCTGATATTTCACCCCAAAGTCAACTAGAGGCAACTGGGTTTATCCACGACCGCGCTCACCTCCGTCCCGCTCCTGACAGAGCAGCTCCGGGCCCAGGCTCTGGCGCTCCTTCCCCTGCCACGTTCTTGCAGTGTCTCCACGCAGATGGCTCCTCATGCCCTCCGTCCCCGAGGGTCCCCGCAGCACGCAGAAGCCACCTCTCCGGGGACAAAGTGTTAGGTATCAGCCAACCAGAGTCCTGATCCCAGCCAGGCCACTGCTTGGCCGTGTGACCTGGGGCCAATCCGTCCCCGAGCGCCGTGAGGATTGAACCGCAGTTTGTACGAAGCTGCGGGCCTGGGGCCGGTGTTTTGAGCTTGAAGTTGAAGGGAACCCTGGCTTTGTGCTCTGGCGTAAGGGCCACCGCCCCCACCCCCACCCCTGAAAACCAGGAACTCGAGGGCTGGCAGGAACACAAGAGAGAGCTCCCAGGGGAGTCACTGGGGACACGGCAGCGCATGCCCTGCACCCGGATCCGTGTTGCCTACCCACTGGGGACGAAGCGCCACGGAGCGGTCATTGATTTCGGGTGTCGCGAGCACGCTGAAGGCTGGCGCCCGTCCAAGCAGGACAGCATCTCCACGCTGACACTCAGCTGGCCCTCCTCCATGAGGCTGCGCCACCGCCCCAAGTCGCCGGCCGCGGGTGGGGAAATGCCGAGGGGACCAGCGGGTCCTGTGGCCCCAGGCTCCTCCCACACCCCCTTACTGTAAAGTGGGTCCCTCGGTCCGCTGTGACGTCACGGAGCGAGCTGTGTCAGCAGAGGAAACCCTCCGGGAACGCTTGGCTGCTGGTGCCGGCTGAGGCTCTGTGGGCAGGAAAGGCCACCACGCAGCCAGAACACGCATGGATGCCAGTCGTGACGCGGTGCTGGCCTCCGCGGGACGGAGGGGACCCAGTGTGAGCCGTTTGCTACCAAGCCGCTGGTCGGTCTGCTCCAGAAACAATGGGTCTCTGTCGCTGGCAGGTCAGATGTTCGGCAGTGGCCGGAGCTCAGGAGCCGGCGGGAGTGGAGGCAGGCACAGCTGCCACCCAGGCCACGTGGCCGCTTCATTCACGTGCCGCTGGGCCAGCGCGGGCCGGGCCGCTCAGGGCCCGGCTGACGTCCGCTGGCTGAGCGCCCCGTCCCCGCTGGCCGGGAGCTTGCAGGGAGCGTCCAGTGTGCTTCACAACCTCCCCACGCTCTTCTGCGCTCTCCCCTCGGGCCACGCCGCGCCCCTTCCCCAGAGCCCCTGCTCCCGACCTCCCGAGCTCCCGACCTCCCGAGCTCCCGACCTCCCGATCTCCCTCCTCTCCAGCCTCTGACCCAGAAGCCAAGCCATCCCCTGCCCCCGTGAATGCACGTATATTCTTACTTCACGCCCCTCTGCCTCCTCCTGAAATGGGTGCGCAGGCGCCCTGTCCATTGGGAGGACTTCTCGCCACTGCCTTTGAGCAGGGCTATCGTTCAATAGCTGTCCAGCTGTCCCTTGTACCCAACAGCCACCCATCCTGAAACCAAGGTCAAGTATTTCCCTCCTTTGTCAGAAGGTCACAAGGCACCCACCCATGCAGACATGTTGTCATCTGAGGTCCTGGTGCAACCGAAGTGGATGACACTGGGGTCTGGGCCACCTGTCCGTGGGGCTTCCCGGAGCCCTCTGCTCATGACTGTCCTTGGGTGAGCCACTTACAAAGGATTGCCATTGCGCGTGCTGGACTTTAGGACTTGGTGTGTCAGACAGAACCACCATGGCTGTCTGACCCGGGGAATCATTACCATATCTGCTTGCCACCGTTTTGCAGGAAACTTCCTTCTGGAGACCCAGCCTCTCCTTCAGTCAATAGGTCCTGGGTCTGAACAGCGGCAAGGTCCAGAAATGACGCTTCTTAGTGTAGTGACTGCCCTTTGGGAGGGGCAGATCCTTGGGTGGGACAGCTCCATTTGGCTGGTGTAAACTCCTAGGGAGGGGCTCAGCTATGAGCCATCAGCAGCCCTACTCCCGGCCGCTGGGGGACTGGGTCCCGGGGTCCGGAAAAGGAAAGCTGGATGACACAACACAGTGTCTGTTACACGTATGTTGGACCCTTACTGTATGTCAGGTACTTACTGGTGTTCGACAAAGTTCAGCTCTTTTAACCCTAACAACCGCACTCCAGGTGAGGATTATGGTTCCTATTTCACAGAAAGAAAGCTTTATTGGTTAAGTTTCAAGTTTGGCTGCAATTATCAAGAGACTCAGAATAATGGTGACTGAGACTTCCTCAAACTTATTTCTCTTTCACTGAAAAGTTCAAGTGGGTAGCTGGTCGAGGTAAATGTAACGACACTTCCCCGCAGTTGCCCAGGCCCGGGCTCCTTCTAGCTTGGTGCCCTGCCATCTCCTTACCCAGCTTCCACCTCAGAGTCCCAAATGACTGCTCCCATATCACAGATTAAGAATGTCAGGACCACCCTACGACAGGCTCACTTCCCAGCCTCCCTTGCAGCTAGGTGTGGCCACGTGACTACCTCTGGCCAATGGGATGTGAGGCAAAATGATACATCACTTCCTGGTTGTGCAGATAAGTAAGTGGATAAATGACAGGCATGTGACCAAGTGAAGAAGTAAATTAAAGTTCCAGGAAAGGAGGAATGCCTTCAACAAGTATTTTACTGAGTACCTGCTGTGCACCAGGCTCTTTCTAGCTGCTGAGGAGGCAGCAGTGACCAAAATAGTTGAAGGACCTGCTGTCCTGGAGCTGAGAGTATAATGAGCACAATAGTATGCACACCAGTTCGGGGCATCTGTACCCAGGTGGGCAGAAAGCTGGCAGGGTGTTGGGGGCTGACTTAGACAAAGCAGTTGGGAAGGGCCTCGGAGGAGGCAACATCTGAGTCAAGGCCTGAGTGAAAAGGGCAGGTGAGTCCTGGGGTCCCGGGGGGGAGAGGACCCTGAGAGCTAACCCGTGCAGCTGGAGCTGCATGACGGAGGCGAGGGCAGTGTCAGCCAGTGACCACCGGCTCGTCTCTCTCCAGACCCAGCGGAGCTGAGCAGCGGGGAGACTGAGGAACTGCAGCTGATCCAACGGCACCGGAAGCAGCTCCTGGAGGACATCCAGGTGAGTGCACACGCACACGCAGAGGCACATGCTCACGCCCACGCACACACACTTCCACACGATCACACTGACACTGCTCCAAGCACACCCCCCCAACGGCCCTCAGACGTGCTCACATCCCTCCCACTCACTCCAGACCCCAGGGAGGGGGCTGGGTTGCAGACACCCCTAGCCTCAGCCCCAGCCCCCAGGCGTAGGGAGAACACGGTGCCCAGGGGACGTGCCCCACTCCTGGGCTCAGGAGAGCGGGGGAGGGAAGGGCAGCCGTGGAGTAAGCCCTACTGGGTGCAGAACCCACTTGAGGCTCTATATACCTCATCAAACAGTAGGTTCTGCTCCCACCTGGGTGCCTTCAATCACCTCTCCGCCCGCACACTGGGCCTCAGCTTCGCGGCCCCTGACATGGAGGCCACTCAGCCAGCATAACAGCAACGAGTGCCCAGCGCTGGCTAGTTCACCGGCTTTTCAGACGTGGGCACGCCTGACCCTCAGCAGCCTTCTGAGACGGGCCCTGGTTCTCCTCCTGGAATGCGACCGTGCCCCTGGGCCTTGGCGCTCCCGGTGGGACCCTCCCCGCCTCTCGTCGTGGCTCCTCCTCGTTTCCTTCCCTTTGCCCGTGACCACCATGATCCCGGCCCCTCTAGACTGTGAGCTCCGTGTAAGTAGAGCCGGGGTCTGCCTTGCCCACCAGTGTATCCGCAGCCCAATAGTCAGAGCATAGTAGGAGCTCAATTAGTACCTGTGAGTGAGCCCCCATTTTATGTGTGGGGAAGCCACGCGGTGACCTGACCAAGATGACACAGGCAGGAGCTGACTGGGCTCAGATATAGGCTCCAGGCCCCATGTGGCCCCTGGACCCCAGGACAAGCCCCCGGGACCACCCCCAAACCCCCAGATCTTGGGAGAGGTAAGGGAGGACGGGGTGCCCGTTGGGGACTCTTGCCAGCACTCATGCTGCTGCTCTGCATGGGGACACTGGAGGAGCTGCCACCTCTCCCGTCCACCCAGTGGTGGCAGTTGGCAGAGTTGTGGGGAGGGGGTCTCCTCTGCTCGAGGGGGTGAAGGAAAGCAGAGGCTTAGAGCCCGACCTTGGCCGTGTTACCTTACCTCTCTGCACCTCAGTGTCCTCTTCTGCAAAGCCACCGGGATCGCAAAGTCCCCGAGAAGAAGACCTACTCCGTCTAGGGCCCGGTGCACCCGCAGTACTTGGCACACAGCGGGCCAGGGCCAAGGGACAGAGAAAAGTGGTGGATGGAGGGCAGCAGAGAGGAGCTGGGGCTGCTCGCACGCTGGGCCTGTGCCCCCTGACTCGGGGGCAGCGGGGCAAGTGGGAGCCATGGAAGGAGTTTGAGGTGCCGAGTGGGCCTCAGAAGGATGGTCCCTGGGAGGGCTCGGGGGGGCTCGGCTAGAGGGCAGGAGACTTTGCAGAGCAGAGTGGTGGGGGGGCCAGAAATGGAGTGGGGCAAAGGGTGGGGACCCCCTCCACGTCAGGGGATGGTTCAGGCCTGGGGTGGTGAGGAGACGAGACGTCGGGGGAGGGGCTCTGTCCGGACAGAGCAGTTTGGGAGTCGTGGCCAAGGGTGCGAGTGGTTGAGGGGGAGGGTTGTGGAACCCCTCTGTCCTGGCCTCGGCCCCTGACTCGCCCTCCCTGTCATCCCACCCCACAGAAGCTGAAGGACGAGATCGCAGATGTGTTTGCCCAGATTGACTGCTTTGAGACGGCAGAGGAGAGGTGAGGGGTCGGGCCCGGAGACCCCAGGAACTGACGTGGTGGCTTCCCATGGTGTCACACATCGTGAATCAGCAGGGGATGCACTGGGCTGGGGACGTGGTGAAGTCGGGAATCAGGCCTCGAGAGAGGCGGAGGCAGTGGGGTGAGATAGGAACAGGGTGGCCCCGAGACTCCCGTGGTCTGGTCCTGGCCTCCAGACAGCTCCCCCTCTCGAAACAACCCCTTCCTGCCACCCTCTCCACCCAAAGTCACTCCCAGCCCACCCTGACCCAGCCCCTGACCGGTTGCTGCCCTGGGGCATCCTGGGATGGGCCGGGGAGAAGGAAAACTCGGCCCCAGGATGCGGACAGGGAAGCCAGGGCCTCGGGGGACTGGGGTCCCGCCTACGGCAGGAGCGAGGCCAGCCCACCTCGCCCACCCACAAGGTGTCACTCACCCCACGCCTTCTGTAGGAAGACTCCCACTGTCTCTGTGACCTGGGGCTCTCCCAACCCTCTCGGGGCCTCCGTTTCTCCACTTGTGAAATGAGAAGGTTGATCCCTACATCACGCCCTAGGGCCCCAGGATACTGACTCCTACATCCAGTGTCCCAGGAAGTCCCCACCATGCCCCTGCCACCCCTTAGTTCTCTGACGCCTCTGACCTCCACCTGTTAGCCCCCGTCCCACAAATGCACCCAGGCCCTCGCACACCCCGCCACGTGGGCCCACGTCGGAGTCCCCGTCAGGCCTCAGAGCACCTTGAACAGAACATTGCCAGAGCACCTCCCACCAGCTATTGTCAGCGCTCTGACCCCCCAACAACGCTGGGGGACAGGTGGCAACGTCGCCCCGTTTTATAGCCGAGGAAACTGAGTTCCAGAGAGATGCAGAGTGGCTGAGCCGGGCAGCTAGGGCACAGGACTTGCCCCGGGGGCTGCTTCCAGGGTCCACGCCCTCACCCCCAGCCTCCCGTTACCTTGTCCTGTATTCCAAGCACAGGGCTCCCCTAAATGCGCCTCTTGGAGCACCTCCGGGCTCCTGAGGCCATGGCAGGGGCGCTGGGAGGGTCCAGGCCCTGCATTGCCCATGCACTCACAGGTGATTCCGACATGGGGACTGGGGACCCCCTGGGGAATACTGGCTCTAGCTGAGGGGAGTCCTCCAGGTCCTCGAGGGCCCTTGGGGATTGGAGGGGGTGCCTGGGCCCTGGGGCCGCCCACACTGACATCTTCACGCCTCCAGCCGGATGGCCCAGAAGGAGAAGGAGCTATGCATTGGGCGCAAGAAGTTCAACATGGACCCCGGGAAGGTAGGCAGTTATGGGGGGCTCAGGTCATGGGGTCGGTGGGGCTGCATGCTGGGCACCTTCACCTCGTTCTCTCGTTTTCCTCAACTGACCCAACAACCCACCGTACAGATGAGGAAATGGAGGGCTCAGCGCCTTGCTCAGTGCCCCACGGCCAGTGGGGGCTCTGTCCCCCACAGCACAGCAGTCTCAGGAACGAGGGGGGTGCCAGGAGGACAGGGTAGAGTCTATGATGTCCGGGACTTGGAGTCCCTTGGCATGAGGCCTGTCTCCTCATCTGTGTGTAGGGCACTGGATGGGAGGGGACCTTAGATTCTGGGGCTCAGTCTTTAGAGGTGTCTTCCAGCCACTTGGCTGGGGGTGTAGATCTGGGGTGCCAGCCCAGAGCACTGAGGACTCAGTTGCCTCTCTCCCCACCGCAACACCGCCCCACTGGCCTCAGAGCAACCCCAGCCCCACCCCTCACCCTGCTAGGTGGCTGTGGTCTCCTTTCCTGCAGGAACAGGGACAGGAGGAAGTCACAGCTGACACTCAAAGGCGGGGGCAGGGCAGCCAAGGGGCCCTGGAAACTTACTGCCCCGGCTTAGAAGGAGGCCTCCCGCCCCAGCCCGGGTGTGACACGCCCATTCGCCCCGACAGCCGCAGAAGTCGGACCCTGCCCCCATCCACGGCGACCCCATTCCCACACATGCACACTAACTCACTCCCACCCAAGCACCTGGGAGGGGCCACGGAGGGGTCCCAGAGCCCCCCACAGGCTGCTCCCCGTCTTCCAGAAGCCTTTTCTCCACAAGGAGCAGGGCCGTGCGGAACCATCACAAAAAACCAGAGGCCACCCCCTGAAACTCCTAAAATTAGAACGGCAGAGGCCGAGTGCCCCGGAAAGCCGGCGGTCCCGGGGGGCGTGGCGCGTCCCCCCCACGGAAGGGGAAGGAAAGTCACCGCCATGGCAACTGCCCGGCCCCAGTGGTGGGACTTGGGCGATTTCCTCTGCTTCTGATTTCGCTGGTTTTTTCCTAATTTTTACACAATGGACATAGATGACTGGAGAGAAGAAAATGAAACACTATTTTTAAATAATGTGAACTTTAAGGGGACAAAGGAATGGCTGAATCATTGAATTTTAACATTATAAATTCATGGAATCACTGAAGCATGTAATCAAAGAGTGTCAGCCTGAAAGGGACCCCGGGGAGAACCTGGCATGAACCTGGTTCACGGCAGGAACCCCATCTCTCTTTGCACGCCTCCAGTGATGGGGAAATCACCACCTTACAAAAGCAGCTCCCCAGAACAGGCTGTGCCAGTGCCAGAACGCCGAGCCCCAGGCCTCTGTGTACCACCTCTAGGGCATCCAGTACCTCACTGAGCGCAAGCTGCTGACCCCCGACCCCCCGGACATCGCCCAGTTCCTGTACAAGGGTGAGGGCCTCAACAAGACGGCCATCGGCACCTACTTGGGAGAGAGGTAAGCAGGCAGGGCCTTAGGGAGGCAGGGAATGCGGGTGTGTGTGTGTGTGCGGGTGTGTGCGTGTGTGCAGGTGTGTGTGGATGTGTGTGTGTGTGCTGGTCAGCGAGGGGTGAATTAGCCGAGTCATAACTCCTGGGGCTCCAGGGGCCTAGCCGGCCACTGCCCCTCCAGATTCTGAAGCAAAGCCTGCATTCCTGCCTCCCTCCCTGCCTGCCTTTATTCAACAACTAGATACCCGTCAGTATCTGCCCTACGCCAGGCTCCATTGTAAGCCCTGTGTTTGCACCAGTGATTAAGACAGAGGTTCATTCTAGTGGGAAAGCTAGGTCCCCAAATATTTCAAACACGTTAGGAAATTGTCAATTCTTTGGAACACAAGTCAAACAGGGAAGGGAGGTGAGACGTGCTGGGAGCCAGGGTCGAGGGCTGTGACCTCAGCGTGGACAGGAATGGTCTCTGAGGAGGTGGTGTTTGACTGAAACGTAAAGGAGGAGAGCAGTGTAAGCACCTAGGGGAAGAGCATTCCAAGCAGGGGGACAGCGTGTGCAAAGGCCCCAGTGCAGAGGCTCAAGGCACAGCAGGCTGGTGAGACTGGAAGAGAGCGAGGGAAGGAGGGAGGGAGGAGTGGGTGACAGGTGGGGTCCATGGGAGGGTTCTGGGCAGAGGAGCCGTCTGAGAGGACACCTCTGGCTGCCGGGTTGAGGGGGCGCAGACTGTAAGGGACAAGGCTGGAGCGGGGCCAAGGAGCCAGCAGCCCTTCTCCCAGGCTCCCCAGAAGACACATTCCTTCTCCTGAGCAAGCAGGGGGCACGTGTGGCAAGAAGGGCAGCACTTCCAAACTTAAGAGAGAGGAAACAGGGGTAGGCATGGCTGTCTCCCTTTTACAGATGAGGTCACGTGGCTTGAGTGGGGTCACGTAGGCAGGCAATGACAGAGGGAGGATGGCTCAAGGCACGCTGCTCCAAAGCCAGACGCCCCTTGGGGGTGAGAGCAGTGTTGGTGAGCCGTGGGGACGGCCGGGTCTGCCCACGTGGGCGAGGGGGTTGACGCCGGGTCAGACCGATGCGCGCAGACCCGACAGAGGCCGGATCCAGGAGCAGGACGCCTGTGTCCTCCTCTCCCTCCCCCACCCCACCCCCTCCAGGAGGTGGGTACCGGAAAGTTCCCCAGTGCATCCCACTCTCCCTTCTGCCCCCTCCCCAGGGACCCCATCAACCTGCTGGTCCTGCAGGCCTTTGTGGACTGCCACGAATTCGCCAACCTCAACCTCGTCCAGGCTCTCAGGTGAGTGGGCCCTGGCCCTCGAGTGTGGCACAGCCAGAGCGGGGCATGAAGGGGGGAATCACGAGCCACATGACTAATAGCACAAAGTGTCAGGCGTGAACGGCATGAGTGACAGCACCTGCCTCACGCAGCTGCGGCTGGGCGAGGTAATAGCCGTGGACTGCTCATTACGGCTACGACTGCTGGTATTACTGCAACATTATTACGGCCATGTGTAATCGTTACTGCCGTAGTTACTGCCATTTCTGCTACTCTTCGGAATTGTGCTTGTTTTATTTTATTCATACGGCTTGGTGTGTATTGCATGATTATTACTTACTATTTTCTAATTAGGATAGTATCATTCCTACTGTGATTTTTACAGCTACAAGGGGCATCACCGTGTATCAGTTAGGAGCACAGACTTTGGAGTCAGACTGCCCAGTTCATATCCCAGCTCTGCCATTCACCCTCTGTGTGGCCCTGGACAAGTCACAGAATCCTCTCTGTGCCTCAGTTTCTTCATCTGTAAAATGGGGATAATAGTACCAACCTCATGCAGTTGTGAGGACCAAACAAGCAAATGCTTAGAGTTGTCCCATAGTTAAGTGTTTAGGATGCCTCATTGCTGGAAAATTGGCTCCCAGGAGGGGGAATCTGAGCTGGGCTTTGAAGGATGAATAGGAGTTTTCAGGGCAGAAAAAAAAAGAAGCCACCACCATCCGGGCCATGGGGCCTTCCCTCCAACTGCCAGGCTCTCTGAGGGAGAGAGGCAGCCTGCAATGTTCATTCCTTCATTTGCTCTTTCAACAAGCCTTTAAGGAGCAGTGAGGGGCAGGCCCGGCTCTCACCCGCAGGGGTCAGAATTTAAAGCTGCGGAAATCAGCAACTTCCAGAGCTGGAAGCTCCGATTCCAAGAAAAGGAGTCCCGTCCAGGAGAGGCACTCGCCCAGGGTCCCCCAGTCAGACCGTAGGGCCCAATGGCCGGGCAGGCGGAGAGGTGGAGCCTGGGGCAGGCAGAGGCTCCCTCAGGGGATCAGGTGCACTGGGCCACACAAGGCGCCAGGCCTCAGATAAGCAGGGGAGGCACACCCACTCCCATATTCTGGGGAAGAGGGGCATTTCTCAGGTACCTCCTGCATGCCTGGTGCTCCCTAGTACAAATCCCACTTACCCCTCCCATGAGCTGAGTTAGCTGACAGGTACAAACTCACCCACTTACAGGATAAAAAGATTAAACGTGGGAGAGGCAGAGCAGCTTGTCCAGGGTGCCCCTGAGAGTCCCGACCAACCCCACTGCCCATGGCCCTGTGCCTCCCCCAGGCAGTTCCTGTGGAGCTTCCGGCTGCCCGGAGAAGCCCAGAAGATCGACCGGATGATGGAGACCTTCGCCGCCCGATACTGCCTCTGCAATCCAGGCGTCTTCCAGTCCACAGGTGCCAGTGTGGGTGGGCCCCAGGGCTCGGGAGCCCCTTCAGTGCTGCCAGGCACCAATCTGCCTCCCAGAGCACCCAGACCCGGGGAACCCAGATCATCTCACTAGCCCTCCCTGAGTGTCAGCTCTGCACCAGGCCCTCTGCCGGGTGCCGGCTGGGCAGAGCTCCTAGGGCATGATCCTTGGCACAGAAGGCAGGAAATCACAGGGTGCTAGGGACCAGCCCACCCGTCTGGGAGCAGGGGTGAGGGAGCCAGCATGTCCAGGATGACTTCCCAGAGGCAGTGGGGTCTGAATGGGGTTCTGAAGAATGAATAGGAGTTCTCCAGGAGGTCAAGGGGTGAAAAGGCCTTTGGGGCGGGAGTTCTAGTCTAAGCAAAGATCCAGAAGCAGGAAACAGCCTGGGCAGGGCAAGGGGGCACAGGAGCATGGCAGGGTATCAGCAAAGCTCAGCCCTCCATCCTCTCCCGCACGGGGTGGAGGAGGAGCCGTCATGGCGGACTTGTCCCGGCCTCTCTCCGGATCTGCAGTTACCATAACAGCAATAAGCAATGCTATGTATGGAGAACGTCCCCTGTGCCAAGTGCCTGACCCTTGCACAGTCATTTAGTCCTCACCGCCTCTCTCTGAGGTCTGCAGGTTTCTCGTCCCTGCATACGATACCGACTCAGAGAGGTGAAGTGACTTGCCCACAGACACACCGCTTCTTGGCTGTGTCCACAGGCAGGTCCTGCAGAGCATCGGCCCAGCTAGTAGTTGTGTGTGATATTAGTGCTTGCTCGTTTCATTGTCTGCCGGCCCCACCAATCTAGATGCCCCACAGGGCAGAACAAAAGTGAATGCCCGGCCTGCACCGCGCGGTAGGCACTTAGGTATCTGTAGGAAGGAAGGAGTTTTAAAGCACCAGATTTGACTCACAGCCCAACCACTTCCTCATTCTGTAACCTTGGGCATGTAATTTAACCTCCTTGTGCCTCAGTTTCCTCATCTGTAAAATGGGGGTGGTAACAGTACCTTCCTAGTGGGTTGTCATGGGGATGGGAAGAGCTTGGCACAGGGCAAGCACCGACCATGTTAGGTGCCGTTGTGATCAAAGGTGGAGTCGCTGATGTTTTAGAACACGAAGCTGCTTCAGAGTTAAACCTCCGACTGTCCCAGATGGGGAAGCTGAGGCTCAGAGAGGTCAGGGACTTTGCAAGGTCAGTCGGAGAGTTGGGGGACACAGCTGGACTTGCCTGGCCCCAGACGTGCACCAGAGTAGCAGTCGCCGCCTCCCGAGTGCTGCGCCCAGGCCCTGCTGCGTGGAACTGTCGCTGTGGCGCAGCCGGATTACCGAGCGGCACGCGACCCAGCCCTGGGCGGTGGTGCTAACAATTCGTGTTCCCGAGACCCAAGGGGGCAGAGAACCGAGTGGGCAGGGGGGCTGGCGGGGCTCAGCGGGGCGAAGGCTGGAAGAGGAGGGTTAGAACGGGCACTGAGGGGAAGGGGAGGGCGCGCCGGCAGGCGGCCCAGCAAGAGCAGAAGTGCAGGGGTGGGAGGCGCCGAGGGGACCTGAGTGCGGGGGCTTCTTTGCAGCAGGGAGTCCAGTAAGAGTGGGAGCGGAGGCCAGGCCTCAATGTCAAGACAGGAGGACAGGGAGGACCTTCGGGGCCCGATCCTCAATCCCTGGAAGGGATTCAGGGCCGAGGAGGGGAGAGCAACCGGGGCCAGGACTCTGACCGCTGTCCCAACCCACAGACACCTGCTACGTCCTGTCCTTCTCCATCATCATGCTCAACACCAGCCTCCACAACCCCAACGTCCGGGACAAGCCGCCCTTCGAGCGCTTTGTGTCCATGAACCGTGGCATCAATGACGGGAGCGACCTGCCGGAGGAGCAGCTCCGGGTAAGAGGGGTGCAGGCCCCCCAAATCCATCCCAGGGCATATGGACGGGGCCTGTCTTAGACTGACAGCCCAAGGTGGGCTCCTCGGAGATGAATCACCCAAGTTGGTGACTATCTCGAGCTGGATCACCACAAAAGAAGTTGGTCCAGAGATGGCCCTTCCCAAGTGGCCCCCATCTTAATTGAGAAAGATGTCCAGAGAGAGCCCACCCAGGAAGTCCGCCAGATTTCATGTTTTGGGGGACTCTGAGCGCCCATCATTCACCCTTCCAGAAAGGGTGCGATCCAAAACTATGTCTTGGAATCCCAGATTCTTAGATTCTCAATGAATGCATCAGAGCTGACAGCGCTCACTCTGTGCCCCAAATCCTTTCTCCTTCAGAAAGGAGGAAATTGAGTTTCTCCAGTAGGTTGCATGTCAGCTTGAGCCCTGAGCCGAACCCAGGCCTCCCATCTCCTCATCAAATAGCCCCCATCCCTGCCACACTGCCCCAGGGATGAATCAACTGACCCAGGCCAAGGTCAGGGTCTGGTGGAAAGATGATACACATGTGAATTATAACCCTGGGTGACTCATGCTATGCTCACTATGGAATCACAGCTATGGAGACACAGAGCACAACATATCACTCTCTTGGGGACAAGGGAAAGGTGCCATCCTGGCGGACTGCACAGAGGAGGTGACTTTGGAACTGGGCCTTGAAGGTTGAATGGGAGTTTCCCCAAAGGAAAAGCAGGGCAAGGACATTTCAGAAAGTAGTGGCTAGAACCCAGGCCTGGCTGGGTGGGGTGTGGGTGCATAGGGGCAGTGATGGCTGGCACGGTGGGGCAGCGTGTCCAGGGCTTTGAATGACAGCCTCAGGAGTTTGCCTGTTTCCTGTGGGCAACAGGGAGCCAGGCGCAGTTTTGTAAACACGGGAGTGAGATTCAGAGCCCGGCTCGGCAAAAATGAATTGGCAGTTCATTTCTAGGGCTAGGGACACCCCAGAGCTCGATGGCACTTCAGTCCTCTCCAGGTCAGAGCCAGGAGTGGGGAGAGGGTATGAACCCCACTCTCCCAGATTAGCACCCTGTGTACCTCCTGCCCCAGAAGTCTGAGCGGAGCCCGGGTCAGGAATGATCCTGGTGCCCCCTTGTTTGGGAAGGGCCACCTTAGCCCACCACCCTCCTGTGTCCCCAGAAAAGAAAATTGATGGTGGTGGGGAGCTCCTGCTGGGCGACCTTGGGGAATGACTTCCCTTCTCCAAGCCACCATTCTCTCAACCAGGAGAAGGGGGATAATGCTGTCTGCGTCACAGCTGCTATGAGCAGTAATTCTTTTTTAACGCAAAGGGCATAGCCCGTGCCAGGTGTACAGCACAGCCTCTAAGTGGTGGCTTATGTCACTATTAAGAATAATTACTAATAATTGGAAAACCCTGGCACATCGTAAAGCGTCTGAAACATAAAAGGCCCCTGAGAATTGGCGACGCATCTCATTGTGCCACAAGCTGGACGCCCCTCTTCTGGCAGTTAATGAGTTAATGAGGTCCTGCAGGCCTCCCGGTGCCACACGATCGCTTGGGCGCCCAGTGAGCCTTCTTCAGCATCTCGCTGCTCCTCGGGTATTTTTCCCAATTTAAGCCTTTTGTTGATAACAATAGGCTGCATTTGTATAGAGCTTGTGACTTTCTCCTCATAGGGCTTTCAGGTCTATTATCTCAATTTAGCTTCAAACTCTGCCTGGGAGGTCTGGGAAGGGTTTATTATCCGCCTTGGCAGCCAGGAGAGGCAGGGGCCAAGCAGGGAAAAGAACAGAGCATGGGACTCACAGCCATATTCCTGCCCCCCCCCCCCCGCGTCTGTCTGTGTGACATTAGGCAAGTGGCTTGACCTCTCTGAGCTCCCAGGTCATAGGATTAGTGTAGAAAGGTAAGGTATTTAGCAAAGGGCCTGGTGTAGGTGGAAGGGCTAGTTAGTCCAGAAGCTTCCCAGGGTACAAAGAGAACCACATAGGCCTAGTCCTTGTTGTTCAAGGCTTTCCCAGGTATCTGCTGTAGACCGTGGGAGGTGGGGGTACAGTCTTCTCTCTGAGCCTGGTCTTCCCCATAGTCAGGAGCCACTGTGCAGAAGGATTCTCCATGTAGCTACTGCAACTTGGGCCCTGCCCAGGACATCTAATGCTTTTAAGTGGCCTGATTTATGAATTAAATGGACGCAGGTACATGACCTAAAGAGAGGTCACCCCGAGGGTTCACAGACTGTGAGGGTGCGCCGCCGTGAAAGGCTCTGGAGAGGTGCGTGGTGGGATGAGCAGGTCTTGTTCTGGCCACACTGATGGGGACGGGACAGAGTGCCTAAGAGACTCAGGGCAAAGGTCAGGACTGTGAACTCGAGGGCGGGAGATCGAATCCCAGCTCTGCCCTTCTGGCTGTGCGACCTCGAATGTGAGCCTCAGTTTCACGCTCTGCAAAGTGGACTGATGACACTGACTTCATGTCGTCCTGAGAAGTGGAGATAACACACTTCCGGTCCATACGGCGGGAGGGGTCACGCGCCTTGGCGGCGGGGGGGGGGGGGGGGGGGGGGGGGGGGGGGGGGGGGGGGGGGGGGGGGGGGGGGGGGGGGGGGGGGGGGGGGGGGGGGGGGGGGGGGGGGGGGGGGGGGGGGCGCGGGGAGGGGAGCCAGGGTAGAAGAGGGGAAGCAGGAGAGGGGACAGGAAGGAGGGCTCTCCACCCACTGGGGTTACAGGTGGAAAAACTGAGGCCCGAGCAGGGGAACCGTCTCCCAGTCAGGGCATCTTTTACTACGGGCAGCCCCGGTCTCCTGTGTTCTTGTCCCAGTGACCCCAGCAGAAGTGACCGTATCCGAGCCCAGGTCTGTGTACGTCATGTTCTCGTGAGGTCCTCCCCTCACGCAGCAGGCACCATCCCCGACTTCCAGGGAAGGAAACAGCTCTGAGAGGAGGCGCTGACAAGGGGCCTCACAGTCTGTGAGGGGTTCACATTCGAACCCATGTCTCCAGATTCCAGAGCCCTTCCCTCTGCAGAGACCAGAGGTGCAGAGACAGAGGGCTCGGCTGCGCGTCCTGCTCACAGCTGCTCCCTGGCTAGAGGAATCGCAGCTCCTGTACCGGGCGGGCAAGATCAGGGATCGATTTGGCTTCAGATCTGTCGGCTTCAGGCTTGGCTAGACCCAGGCGCTCAGGGAGGTCAGGACTCCGGGGGTCTCCTCCCCCTCAGCAACTTGCCCCTCCAAGTCAGCTTCCCTCTCAGGCTCTCCTCAAGTTGTGGCAGAGATGCCGGGGCAGCTCCAGGTTTCCGTCTTGCTTAGCAGTTTAAAGTCCCAGAGTGAAGGCTTATTGGATGGCTTGGGTCACATGTCCCTCCCTGACCAAGTCACTGTGGCCAGCAGGATAAAGTGCTCTGATTAGCTTAGATGAGAGTCATTTACACCTGCCCTGGAGCCTGAGGGGGAGAGGGGAGCATTGGTGTCAACCCCCCTGAACAACATGGACAGAGAGTGCGTGCAGAGGGAGGGGCTGACTCCCTAGAGGAAATCTGAGCGGGTGGGGAGGGACGAAGCAAGGCCGGCAGTCACCAGAAGATGGCCGTTGTCTATCTGATCACATCCACCCAACCGGGAGAAGACTGCCTGGCCCAGTGGTTTGGCGAGTGCAGGGGTGTTATCTTGTAGCCGGGGCGGGGGGGTGCAGGGGAGCTGGTGTTTACAAGGTACAGGAAGTGTGGGTGAGCTGAGCTGTTTTCTTTGTGGGGGCAAACTGTGCAGGCTGATATGGAGCCCACAGAAGCTGCCAGGGGCCCCCCGGGGGTGTTGTGGGGGCTGAGGGCCCTCTGCTCTCCTGCTGGCCTCCCTGGGCCCTTCAAATATTTATCTGTGCTGACACTTTGCTGACAGGCCTTCCAGCTGCAGGTCTTTGTTTAACCAGCCCGTGCACTCGGGAATTCCCAGGGCCAGGCTGCACCTGGGCAGGAGGGGCGGGGGCTTCCCGGCTGCTCCAGGGGATGCAGGGGCTCCAAAAAAACCAAGAGACCCCCGCTCCTCCCTGCCCCCACCCACCCCGCCAGGCTGAGCCCAGGAAAGCATGCTTCCTCCACCGCCCTCCCCCCTCTCCCCACAGCTCTCGGGTCAGAAAAGACCTTTAAAAAACCAGCAAACACCCTTTGTAAAACTCAGAGGGAGATCAGACAGTACTTGTGACATTTTTCATTTAAAATTTCGAAGAAACCATCTGAACAGCAACACACACACACACGCAACAGAAGCAAATTATTTGTCTTAAGGACGGAGTCCCAGTGTTGTGTCTGGTTTTAATAAGCAGAAACGGACAATTTGAAATGTTTCTCATGGAACCCAGTGGCCCAGAGGGTTCAGAACACGCAGGGGTGATCCATCACCAACAGCCACAACTCGCCCACAGGGCAGGGCGGTCTCCACGCTGCCCGCAGACCTCCATTGCCCTGCAAGGGTGCTCCTTCCATATTTCAGCAGCTCTCACTGCTGGAAAGTCCTCCTGGGGAACTGAAATCTGCTTTCTGGAATTCCCCAGGCCCAAAATCAGATCCCACCCAGAACAGGCCTTTGCCCCTGAGAGCCAAGGTCAGCACTCCACCTTGAGTCTCCTTCGGCTGGAGCTCTCAGCGCCGGCAGCCGACCCCAGCTCCCGGTGGCGCCTCGGCGCCCTCCCACCCAGGGTGTACCCAGAAGTCTCCGCAACTGCACCGCAGCAGACAAGGTGCTGAGTGGTGCCCTAGGGCCCAGAGTGCGCGTGTGTACGTCTGTGCGTCCGTACATGCACGTGGGCCCGCACGCACACACAGCTGAACACGAGTGGGGTGTACAGGTCCCAGCCAAGCATCCTTGTCTCCAACACCTCCGCACACAGGGATGATGACCTGACCCATACAAGCAGCGCTGGGTGGTTGGGGTGCCGGCAGGGGCTCATCACCTTCCCTTGACTTGGAGGGGCAGGGCCCTGACCCCCATGTGGTCCATTTACTCCCCCGCCCCAGAACCCAGGCCAGTCAGCCTCCTTCTCCCCATCCATCGGATGAGGACACAGCAGCTCAGAGGAGTTGAGGAACATGCCCAGGGTCACACAGCCATTGAGCGACCAGGCTGGGGTTTTACCCACCATGGCCTGTCGCCAAAGCCAGTGCTCTTGTCCCGCCGTGTGTTTTCATGCCACTGGCTGGAATTCCAGAGCGGGATGGGGGAGCGACCCTCATCCATGCAGTCAGAGAACAGTTGCCAGCCTGCTTTAGGCCCGGTGCTGGGGAACCCTGGGGCAGAAGGAGCTCCCCTATTTGAGGAAGTCAACCCCAGCAAGGACACTGACATTGAACTACTGACGGCATGGGGCCATGGGTGAGGCAGCTGGCACAGTCTCTCTGAGGTGCTAACTCCCACCCACTCTGCCCTCCAAGGGCACAGGGGGAGGCATCACATAGGGCTGGAGGTGGGGGAGTACCCGTGGGCCTGGGGGAGCCAAGGAGGGTTTCGCCCAGAAGGCCAGGGACCAAGGATGAGCTACTAGGAGGGAAAAGAGTTTGCCCAGAGGTCCAGGGACCTGCCGAGGCCACCCAGGCCAGGCCAGCCCCAGATGGCGAAGGACATCACAGCCAGGCCTTCACCCTCCTTCTCTCTCTCGGGGCAGAACCTCTTCGACAGCATCAAGAGTGAGCCCTTCTCCATTCCCGAGGACGATGGCAATGACCTCACCCACACCTTCTTCAACCCCGACCGCGAGGGCTGGCTGCTCAAGCTGGGTGAGGCGCACCCTCGGGCGCCCCGGGCACGCGACGGGCAGACTCACGCGCACGCAGGCGCACGCGCACACACACACACAGGCACACACACACACACACAGGTGCACATGCACACACACAGGCACACACAGGCACACACACACACAGGCGCA